>BQNB010136728.1:0-17957 GCA_026074375.1 Tanacetum coccineum
TTGGCAGTTTTTGTCTGTTTTTGGTCATTTAAGCTCGTTTTTAGAGGTAAAAAATATGTGTAATTAAGCACTTATCACTATGCCTAGGGTTCCTTTTATAGACTAAGGAAACCCTAATGGACTTTACAAAACGCGTTAAGAGATAATGCATATCTATTCCTAATTTATCTCATGCATATCTCATAAGCAGTACTAATACAATATACTAGCAGTACTAATACTAACTAACAATACTAACCATTACTGGCAGTACTAACATTGTACTGGCAGTACTAACTACAAAGCTAGCAGTACTAAAGACTTAGACTTATTTTTTCAATCTTCATTCACAACATTAAGTCTTCACTAGCAATATTAATCTTGAGCCAACAGCATTAACTTATAAAAGCTTCAGAATCCCAACAATATGTATTGTTAACGTTCGGTGTCATGAGCTTATTGCGTGAAAGAAAATAAATTGTTATACAGTACATTTGTTGCTTTGTGTTCCCGAGAACTAATTATGTGTTCAAATATTATTGCTTATTAATTATTTTAAACTCTAGGAATTTCACTCAACATTGTTTTTGACATTTTAAACATGTTTTTATCCCAGGTAACCAAGGGTAAAGGCAACAATGGCGTGGAGGTGTCGTACGTGTGATGGATTTGTGGAAAGACTACTTGTGTGTTCTGGTCTTTCAAAAACAATGTCTTAAGTTGTGTTAAAACAATGTCTTAAATTTGAAACAATTGTCTTTCGAATGTTGTAATAGACGGTGGTTGCGATTCTGTAGGGACCTAAACGCATTTTAACTCTGATTAATTATGGAACACATGTTTGTTAAATGTCACTTTTGGGTCCTTAAGCATACAAACTTTGATATCAAAACCGCGGAAAACCCAATTGCTAATTCCGCTGCGCAATCCAAAGTCGTTTGGTTCGGGGTGTTACATGGTTAGGGTCTTCGGACTGGGAATTCTGGAATGGCACAATCGGTTTGCACAATACTCAGATGGTGTTGGATCACAAAGATGATACATTGGCTCCTTTAGGAAGCTCAATAGTGTTTCGATAGCCCTTTTGGCTAGGCCAGGAATAATCTCCTAAGGTACGCGGTTGGCCTTCTTCTCCCATGATGGTTAACAAAGGAAAAGTTACAAAACAAAAGGAACAAAGAAAATATAGAGTACGAGAAAGATACTAAAAAGAAAATAAAATTCTCACTTAATAGGAATCTAGTGAGTAGACCTAAGCTAGATAGAATCCAAAACCTAGACTATTCTCCGGCAACGACGCCAAAAACTTGTTGCGTTGGATTGTAACACCGAAGTTTTACAATTTTCCTAGGTAGAGTACCTAATCATTGTAGTGTAGTATAGGGTAGACTTGGGGGATTGATCATTCTCTAAGGGAGTAGTGAGGTAGGTTCGAATTGTATGTCACTAAGGTCTAAAGGTTGAGAGAAGAGTATTTTTGTGTTTTTATGTTTTTTGAAAGTAAGTAAAATCAATATGTTGAGATAGGTGCTTTTAACTTAACTAAACTACTCCTAATTATGCAAGAAAAGTAAAATTGGTGGGAACTCATATAGGTAAACAAACATGCTCACTTAATCATGCACTACTCCCTAGTTGATCTATCTAACTGATGATGTGTCATTTTATACACTTTTTCAGGGTCATTTAAACCCAAAATCATGCAAATATCTCCATTTATCATGCTTAATCATTTCTTTTTGTCATTTTAGCATTTGGAAGGCATTTGGAGGAAATACACGTGACTTGGACTCAATTTGGGAAGAAAAGGACAAGATTACAACTCTACACGAAAGTTCATGAAGAATTGATTTACAGGTCATGAAGACGGCGTCAGAATTCACTGTGACGCCGTCATTGTGTTCAAGGGATGACGTCAGGACTTCTATTTATGACGTCAAACTAATCGACTCTGAGAATCCCAAAGAAGATTCTATGGGTTGACGACGTCACAAATTACAAGCAACGCCATCATGATTTTTACCCTATATATAGAACCCTTTATTTTTAGGTTTTGTGTGGAAAACTTTGGGGAACGAACCAATACTTTGTAGCAGCGTTTTTAGATAATTTTTATGGTTTTTAACCCTAGTGTTCTCATCATAACTCCATGTTTAATTGAAGTGAAGTTCCTTATTTCTTTTAATCTTTTAATATGTCTAGGTATTGTTTGATTAATTGTTTTTCGATTTCAATTAACATGCTTGGCTAAATTTAATTTGTGTTTGCTTATGATTGCATGAAACCTAGTTGTTTATCTTTTATTATTGCTTCTTGTTAATGGTGTGCGTATTAGGCTCTAGAAAACTAGCTTCTTAATTGCAACGCGAAGACGTCTAAGAAAACACGGCTAGGTTAGATGATACCTATGCAACAGTCTTCATACTACCTTGCCATTTGGGTAGATTCCGAGTTAGGTGTTTAATATATTAGATACTTACACATTGCATTACGAGGGTAACGGGTAATAAAACAAGAGAAGACAACTAGGGAGTAGTGCATGATTAGGTGAACACATTTGTTTAACCATAAGAGTTTTCCATCACATTTACTTTTCTGCAAATTAGAATAGAATTAGGAGTAGTAATTAGTTTAATCAAACCCTCTTTAAACCTGAGATTTTACTTGCTTTTATAAAATATAAAAACACAAAAATAATCTTCCCTCAATCCTTAGACCTTAGTGACATTCGATTCGAGCCTACCCAAACTATTCCTCTAGAGAACGATCAATCCCCCTAGTCTTACCTATACAATACTACAACGGTTAGGTACACTGCCTAGGAGGATTGTAAAACTTCGGTTTGCAATCACCCGCACATCAAGTTTTTGGCACCGATTCCGGAGAATAGTCTAGGTTTCAAATTCTATCTACCTTAGGTCTACTCACATGTTTCCTATCAAGTGGATTTTTATTTTCTTTTTATGAGCCTTCTCACTAGTCTAATCTTTTTCTTTTGTTCCCTTTGTTTGTTAAAAAAGCCTTCTTTTTTCATAACCTACCTTGGAAAACGGAAATCTACCCCGTACCTTAGGAGATTATTCTCGACCAAGCCATGAGGGCTATCGAAACACCATTGAGCTCCCTGTTGGGAACAATGTGGTGCCTCTACGATTCGACACCATCCTATTGGTGCAAAACGGATGTTCATTCAATGGACTTCAGTCCGAGGATCCAAATCAACAACTTAAGGATTTTCTCAAAATTGTTGACTCTCTTGACCTTATAAGAGTTGAAAATAGGGGAAAGGAACTAGACTGGTTTATTTCAATTTTCCACTTCCCGATCAAGCTAGCAATTAGCTTGAACGTCTTCCCGCGGGATCCATCTCCACTTGGGAGGATCTCACTACTCATTTCCTTGCTCAATTTTTCCGACTGAGAAAAACTACTAAACTTTAAAATGACATCTTGATGTTCCAACCACACCAAGGTGAATCTCTCTCCAAAGAATGGACTTGTTTCAAGGACTTACTTCAAAAAGTTCCACTCTTCATGTTTCGATCTTTGGCTCAAGTCTAAATCTTTTATGACCATGTAAATCCTGCCACAGGGCGCACCATCGATCAATCCGTCGGTGGTAAGCTACGTGACAAAAACATTAAGGAATCTTGGGCACTTATAGAGGACCTCGCCCTCTATGACTACGAAAGTTGGAATTACCCAAGAGACTTCGCTAAACCGTTTAAGGCAATGTCTTTGCCTCATGATATCACAAATGCATCCTACCGTCGTCTCATTGAGCTTGAAAATTAAGTCCAACGCTTGATGGAAGCTCATCTTGTCTCCCTAATCATCGTTTAAGTGAACAAAATCGCTTCTTTCTTTGTGAGATTGTATTAGTGGTTCCTCACTGAAACTCAATACTGCATGGGAAAATGCTCGTCGAGCAAGTTTTTGTGGATTTATGATCCTTCGCGTAACCAACAAAAGCGGGAGGTTAAGTGGTTCACTTTCAAACCCGAGCAAATATTATCTTGGTTGGACCACCGATAATCCGTCATGGGAAAGGGTCAACCATACTTAGGTGGAGGAAACCCTCTAAAGTATCAAAACAATTTTTTCAAACCCCTCACTTATCATTTTCGATCCTATGGTTCGTACTCAATCCGTCCCGTCAAACATCTATTCTCATATAATGTTTTGTCATTAGTCATATGTCTAGAAAGGGTTGGTGTCTAACTTTATGGCATCTCAAGACGCTCGGTTATCCAAGTTTAAAGCTGACTTCAAACAACAACAAAGCGAGATGACCAATAAAATTGACACTTTCTTGATGGTCATCAATGACCAAATGATGGGAGCACTCCCAGTGGACTCGGTTAAGAACCCAAAATTGAATGTCAATTCTACCTCTTTGGTTTCGTCTGCTCGTTCCTATCCAATGGAGGATCCCCAAAGTTCCTCTAATCCCTTTAAATTGGCAAGTGCTATTAAAATGTGTTTCAAACCGACAAATGATTTTCAAAAAGACCAACCACAAGTTAAAACACTAACGTTCAATAAAATTGGAACACCAAAATCAAAAGAACCCGAAAAAGCTCTAGAAGATGAATTTAAGGATTTGCATCTTAAGTTACCGGTTCTTGAAGTTCTAGCTCATGCTCCAATGTACAATGCAATTTTGGATAAATATGTAGAGAGTTTAGAGTTAGGTAAAAATGGGTCCGCATTCATTCAAGGCGAAATGCCAAAGAAAATAAAGGATCCTAGATTATTCACCTTGCCTTGTAGACTAGGAGACCCCAAGCATTTTGATACCTTAGCCGATTTAGGGCCTTGTGTTAATTTAATCCCGTTATATCTCTTAAAAATGCTTAAAATTAGATTATTAGAAGAGACCGATAATGTCTTTGGATTAGCAGATGGAATAAGTCATATCCTATAGGCACTATAAGGAATGTAGAGGTTCACATAGGAAAATTAAAACTCTTGGAAGACTTTTATGTCATTGATATGGAAAAAGACCATACGTGCCCTTTACTTGTAGGAAGAGGATTTTTAGCAACCGCTAGTGCCATAATAGATTGTAAGAAAGCTAAAATAACGGTAGGAGAAGGAATTACTAGGTCAATATTTTGAGTTAAAGAAATCGACATAGGTTGTGGAAACTAGAAGGGGGTTGAATAGTTTTTACCATTTTAAAATTAAAAGTTAGATTGTCTACTTATGTGAAGTCGAGAGATATACACAAATGTATATGATAGCTATGTAATAAATAAATAAGTAAATGCGGAATATAAATAAGTAAAGATAGGAAAGATCAAACTAATGGCACGATGATTTATAGTGGTTCGGCTACGAAGCTCCTCTTCGCCCTGCTCCACTCTTGGAGTACCAATCGGAGAGTTTATTCACTATGTCAACAAGCTCCCTTTAGGCAGAGAAAACCATACACGTCGCTTACACTTTTTTTGATACCAATCTAAATACCGAAATCTACTTCAAGATAGAACCAATCTAACACACTACGTATTTTAAGGCCTAAAATAATATACCTATCCATACAAATTGATAACACAAAACAAGTAGATGAAAGTAGATAAATATCACAAATGTGACAACTCGATTAAACTAATAACACTTGAAGCTTGATGTCTTCTTTTGTGTTCGTCACTAGAGAGAGGAATGATTGGATCACTTGTAATAGATTATAGAACAAGTATAATGATGAAAGAATGAATAAGAAATAAATATGCAAGAGAAAAATATTGGAAAAGGTTGTCTAAAATGAAGACATTGTGGGTTGCTATTTATAGGCAACATTTGAAATTCAGAATTTGGCCTGGCTGGCAGTTCGCACGGATCCATGGATCTACCTAAGCATGGACCATCTTTGGTTATGTTAGATCCGTGTGATGCACCTGACACTGGTTTTGTATTATAGTGATTAACCCCAAATCTTAACAAAATATTCTTATATACTTAAAAATCAGATTTGATAGATTCTTCTAGAAGAAAATTGATGACATTAAATAATGTTTATTTTATAGCATCATTTATCTCATGTTATTAACCCATTTTGTATAGTTATTGCAAATAATTGTTACTTAATCGTTTATATTTTAGAATTGCAGTTATGGAGTAATTGGTAAAAGATAGAAAAAGGCGTACATTCTAGAGCTTAAATGAAGATATTTTGAAGATTACTATTCTAAAGACCTCATTTGCCGTATCCATCTATGGAAAGATACAGCGTATCAGTGCATGCACTCACCAAAGACCAAGATGGATAAAGCTCAATGCACTGTATCCAGGAGGACTTTCAATACGTCGTATTTAAGAAATAGTATGTGAATATTCTGGCAGATATCAAGCGTGGTCCACCCCCTTACTCAAGAAATACCCAATACGCCGTATCCAGTACTTGGATATGCGTATCAAACCGCTTCTCGACCTTTAAATAGAAAATCAAAAACGAGTTTTAAGGGTTGCTAAATCATTTCTCGATACTTAAACCATCAAGTCATTTTCAGAGGAGAAAAAAGAGCAGAGAGGTCGAGCAACGTTATCAATTCCTTAGGAGGGGGACATCAATGTAATACAATTTTTTAGTAATCATTTCAGTTTTTTGGTATATTCGTTAACTCGGTTGAGTTTACCTTGGCTAAAGATGCTCTTGTATTTATTATAACATTTAAGGGCTAATACCTTTGGGTATTAGCCAAGATTATGAAGATCTGATTGTTTTTGTATTTATTTTATGTAAGATTTCTTGATTTTTCGTTGTTGCTTGTTTATGTTTATCTATTTATCTAATTGTTACACGCTTTTGTATATGACTATCAGTCAATGGATCTAGTGAAACATTACAATGTAGATCTAGAATCCGGGATAGCTCTCCATATAGTAATCGCCTAAGTCTTAAGAATGATATGCCACTCGAGAGGAAATATCCGCCAACTTAATAAACAAAACAACATTCTAATCGATTAATAATGGTTTAATTTTACAGTTTTCTTATATTTGGCCGACGATTATTTATCTTTTATTTATAGCTCGCATGGGTTAACGTTGCCTTGAATTGATTTTAGGTCACCACCAAACCGTGCCAGTTTCTAGGCTGAAACCCTTTTCCGTTAGAATTGGATTTAGACGGACATAGGGTTAGAATAAAATAGAATTAAAAATAGATGTGGATAACCAAGTTATTAATTAAAATTGATAGATTTAAACCCTCGCTTCATGTGTTGAACCCTATTACACGGAAAACTACGATCGATTGGGTACCACTAACCATTAAAGTGTTGTTTTGGTTGTTCGGCTAATATAATTTAAATTGGAAACATTTAAATATTCCTACAAACGACACATCAAGTTTTTGGCGCACGTTGTCGGGTGTGAAATTAAATCTTGTTTTTTGTTTTGATTTTTTGATTTTTAAATTAGTTTAGATTCTAAACCCTTAATGGACGATTGTGTAATTTAGATTATGTATATTTCTTTGTATATTCTGTAATTTTGTATATTTATCTTTAATTGTTTGCTTGTATATTTGTGTGTTTAATTGTTTGTGTATTTAATTGTTTTTCTTGATACACTGTTCTGGTTGATAGCTGAATACGACGCTAATCACACTTCCATGGGATTATGGTATCCACCCTCTGGTCCAAATACAGCGGTTCATTCAAAACCTATTTAATATGGCGTATCCACTTCCATTGGATACGGCGTATCGAACATCTGGAACAGAAACTGAAATCTTGGTTTTCCTATTTGATTTTTGTGCCAATTTTTTTTCTATCTTCAGAACTATCCTACTGATTGTTTATCCCTTGTTTCAGGTAGTGCATGACAAGGAGTTCTACAAACGAACTATTTACACCTTCAAGAACCTGAACGAGAATTTCGATCATCAAGGAGACACTTCAAGACTTTAAGTCTTGATGAAATTAAAAAAAATTTGGGGAAGGAAAATTTTCACCATGATTTTCAATTTCTTTTTGACCATTGGAATACTCGAAGGAAGAAGAAGCGGAAGCAATGGCGGAACCATGGAGTAATACATAAGCAAGACCCGAACTGACTATGGATCGAGAGTAACTAGGCCTAAAATTGATAACAAAGATCAATTTGAACTGAAAGGCCTATTCTTAAGGAGCTTCGAGAAAACACATTCAGCGGTTCGGATAATGAGGATGCAAATGAACACATTGAGAAAGTTCTCAAAATTGTTGGCTTATTCCATGTTCCTAACATCATTAAGGATCAACTAATGCTCCAAGTCTTCCCTATATTCTTAACTGGAGGCGCAAGTCGTTGGCTAAGAAACGAACCAACTGGTTCGATCAAAAAACTGGGAAGCTCTTATGGGACTATGTTTTTGAACATAATATTGCCACCCTGTCCGAATTGCGAAGAAGAAAATGGAGGAAATCAACAACTTTCAGCAAGAGTCAGATGAAACCCTTTATCAAGCATGGGAGCGCTTTAAAGAACTCTTAATGAAGTATCCTCAACACTATTTAACTGAGATGCAGGAGGTAATTTTGTTCTACAATGGGTTGGATGTTCCAACACGACAGATTCTTGACTCAAGAGGTGCCGTTCCAACTAAGACAGTTGAAGATGCTAAAAAGGCCATCCAAGAAATGGCAGAATACTCTCAAAAATGGCATAATGGAACATCTAGAGGAAGAAGTACTAAGACTTCTGACGGGCTGGCTGCTATACAAGCACAACTCAACAATCTAGGAAGAGAGATCAAGAAGGTGAATGAGAAAGTTTATGCTGCTCAAGTAGGATGTGAACAATGCAAAGGACCCCATTACACCAAAGATTTCTGTAACACCCCCCAAAATGGGTCGCAGCGGAATAAGGATCCGGGGCATGTTACTTCAAGATCAACAGCACAAGATATATACAAGAACGACTCAAAAGTCGTTTTAAACGGATAAATTGGATTTTAAAAGATAGATTACAAAAGCTTATAGCTTTACGTGTTCTTTGTTTCATATTAAATAAAGACAACATATATTTCCCGATACTTGATACACATAAGTCTTTAAACGGACAATCAAAACCTCATATCCAATGCATCCTTCGGCATCTCGTGCCTAATTGACTCTCCTGAAAAAATTGCTTTAAAAAGGTCACAAATTGTTGGTGAATTCATAGGTTTATGTATTTAAATTATGCAGGTCCGCAAGACTTGCACGTGATGTTTACACATTTGCCAAAATCAATGCACAAAACAGATTATTGATGCTCTAAGCTCATGACACCGAAGTCAACCTATATTTGCTATTTTTGCAGTTATTTGCCCGTAAGATGTTGTAACCGCAACATCCTAATACGACATGGTCAACGTCGTTCCTAGTGATAGCTAATCACCCAAACGGGGAGGTTAAATCCCAATAGATCTTTTCTAATCATTCGCCTCACATAATGTAATTCACAACTACATCTATGCCAATTAACAGTTCTGATTAATGGGCTCAGGAGGGTTATCGCTACTTAGGCAACACATAATCAAATTTATTCATCACTTGCGTCCAATTTATAACAAAGATTGTTTCGCTCACCCAAATATATTATTAAATCAGTTTAAAACTGTTATAAGTGGGGCTCTGAACTAACCTTGAGTACAGGTAGCCTCAAATTTAATCTCAGATAAAACGTCAACACAGACGATAAATGCAAACTATTTAAATTAAGGCGGTATATGTTACTGAGTTCTTTAAATTAACATCGAATATTATATTATAGTTGTTAACATAATAATATCGTGGGGCTATAATAATAAAGAGGTCATGACATGACGTACGAGGGTAGGTTAGGGACACTTAAATCGTAAATCATACAAATCATCGATACGCATCCGAAGAGGCTCATTTTGAAACTCCTAGTATATTTAGCACTTTGATAACAAACTTCAATATTCTATATAGCATAAACACCGACTAATCATTTTAGTAATACTAGTATTTTTAAAGTGAAAACGTTTATAATTATACTTTCGTAAAAATGACTAACTTGGTAGTTTTAAACCGTTGCTGCGTTTCTTACGTCCACGTTCTTCGTAGTAAGGACTTGCGATCAAAATATTACATTTTAAAAGTTTTAAAATTCTTTGGTGAATAGTAAAATTACTGTTCATGGAAGCTCATTTGTCGTTTTAGGGTTTTTAATTAGCGTAAACTTGTAATTCGCAAAAAATTATTCGTTTTTAATCGTTTTAGTGATTCTTCGAGTACGTTCACGTTATTAAAAGATTTATAATATTTTACAAAGTTATCCACTGATGAATAGTGATTTTTACTGTTCATAGTTTATAAAATTACTTTTATAAACTTTAATTATTGGAAATGTCGTAGTTTATTCGTTATAGTTCCGTTTTTAACGATTCTTGCGTGTACGATCTCGTAATCAAAAGTTATATCATATTTTAGAGGTTTTAAAAGTAAAAGTTGCTGTAATGAATAGTAACTTTTTATAAAAATAGTTTTATAAAGTTTTTATAGTCGTAAACTCGTTTTTAACGTTCTTTGTCGTTATAGTTCGGTTTTCAAGTTTCTATCATTATGAATAGGTCAAGAGGCGTATTATTTTTATTAATAAATATCAATTTACCTACTGTCTAAGATTCGAATTTAGGCAGCCCATATGTATTCATGTATGTTTCTTTATAAAAACCTTGTTTTTATGTATTATTAACTTAGTAGTTTATTATAAAAACCCTTATAACCATATTTTACATATGTGGTACTTATAATAAAGTCTAATATCATCCCTAGTCCACTATAATTTATTTGTAAAACAAGTTTAATTCCTTTTACTTTGATTATTTTCATTTATGAAGTATATGGAAAACGTATAAAAACCACCTAATTAGCCTTTAAACATGTGTATACTTAAACTTTAAGTTTCACATTATTTTATTATGTTCTTTTCCATGATATTTATAACATTAGGACATGAGAATAAGTGTATAAATTGATAAAAACTCAAATAAAAATCCATTTATACATTTAAAAGTCATTAGTGGTGATTATGGCTATATTTAACAAGATACATAAATATCATAAGAAAGAGAGTATAATGAAATTTAAGGTAAAACTTAGTATGATGTAAGAGATGTGATAATGAGTTCTAACCCGTGTTTAGATTCAAAAATAAAGCTTCAAAGCTTATAACCCAAGATTAGGTTTTCAAAACCCTAATCCTTCCTTTTTCTTCTTATTACTTGAAAATGAAGAACCAATGCTTCCCAACACCTTAGAATACCTTAAGTATGTTGTGTATAGGGTTGTATATACTTAGAAATTCAAGTTATGGATTTTGTTTTATGGGGTTTTTGAGCCGTGAGTTTTGGAGAAGAAAAGAGAGAAAGAAATGAAGTTTTTGTTAAGTATAGAAGTGGTAAACATTTCTCATGCATGCATGTCTTATCGTATGATGTATAAAATATCTTGTTAACTTAAACCTATGTTACTTTCTAGACCCTTGTTAGGTTAAGCATGACAAGTTGGAAATATGTGTAAAGACTACCTTTATGATAATATCTGATATTATGTTAAGGAGGGACTATGGTTTCTCATCTCAAAAATTTCGGCATTTTATGTATACATGTGATGTTATATTTAATATTTTGAGTATTGGGTATAATCGTGGGTATTTGTTTAGGCGTAGTTAGGTTTTAGAACTTCCGGGTATGCCTAAACGTATTTTATTATGAAACGTAAGAATTTTACGTAGCCAATAAAAATAAAATGAACAAAGTCATTAATTATCCTCATAATAATCATATAACACTTGCTTGATGTAAACATTTAATCGTTTAATACCCGTTTACATTGTATGATCATTTTCAGTTTACGCGATTTAACTTAAAGTTTACGGTTTAAGAGTAAACGCGTAAAACCTTAAAAATAAATTATGAAATACATAATGTCATACAATGACCTAAAATACGAGGTGTTATATTGAGTGCTAGCAGTTGTAGCACCATGAGCAGTATTAACTGCTCCATTTGTACTGCTGGTGCTGTTTGAGGCCACAAAGGCTACATTTTATGTGTTTATGCTTAATCGTGATGTCCCTTTGACCTCTGGTTCATAGATCTTCAGGTGGTTGTAAAGATCATACATGCTTAATATATCTATCTCAGGCTTATTCCTCCACACAATGGTATGTGTGTTCCATTCTGGTGACAAACTTCTTAAGAACTTCTAATTCATATCTTCTTGTGAGATACTTTCACCATGAATCTCCAACTGACTAATAAGCTTTTGAAACAAGGACATCATAATACCAAAAGAGATTGTAAAATACCATAAAGACTCTAACAAAATTTTATTGTTTGAGAGCGAAAGAAAGTACCATGAACCATATAGTCAGAATAACAGTGAAGCGAACATGCTCAAGAAAATTTCATACAAAGACATTACGAACCAAAAGAAGAACATAAAGACTAATCCGTACTTATGATCAAGAGAAAAACCATAGAAAAACATCGGTACTAACATGTCGCAACATGTTACGAAAACTAAAGGATATATAAAGAACGGAGTAATGATATGCACTAATATTTTAGGAGCAATTAGTGCTTAAAAG
This sequence comes from Tanacetum coccineum, assembly GCA_026074375.1. NCBI lineage: Eukaryota > Viridiplantae > Streptophyta > Magnoliopsida > Asterales > Asteraceae > Tanacetum > Tanacetum coccineum. The sequence continues at coordinate 12,573 of BQNB010136728.1, forward strand.
AAAATTTTGATACTCATACGAGTAATCAATACAACGAAAGAACCAATGAAACGTACCAATATCCAAAGAAGCAGATCCGAACAACCAATATTCATGAAGATGCCGAATAGAAAAGTTAGATCATCCATACCGTCATGGTACAAAGAAGGGATGCTAAAATAAGGGTTATATATCTGAGCGAATAATCGAGCAGACGAACAAACTCACTGAATGTTAATAATTACGCATAACGGTAGTATCCGGGTAACAGCAAGCGGTGGTAGTTAGATCAACTCTACTAACTTCATAACTATTCATAATACAACCGCACATAAAATAACATCTTACACTACCAACTAACAAGCAAACACCGATCAATGCAATCATGGTCACAAGTCTACGTGTGTGATGCCTTTATAATTATGTTGGCCACCATAATTATAATTGCATCCTTTCACACGTATACTTACTTCCAAGACTACACCTCTCAATGATAACGCACATATAAGCACATATACCACATTGCACATCTTAAACCACTCCAATATAACACAGAAAGGATGCTCCATCAAAGAAATACTTATATAAAGATAAAATCAAAATGACATAACGGAACGAAAGTCTCGTAGCGCCTCTAAAATACAAAATCTGAAAGAAATAATCAATAGCATCGTGACGAGGTAAAAGACGAAATAAACTTATGCTGGGCCTCGCTTGGGTTTGACTTTGCCTTCGCAAGAGTCACCCGACTCAGCGGGTCCAGGCCTGCTACAAGCAACCGACAAGAGATCTCCGACTCTTCTAACTAACCTTCCTCATTCGGTTCCTCAAGAGGTTCCTCCTCAATTGGCTCCTCTTTTGAATCATAAGCTATTGAGTAGCCCGTAGGTCGAAATAAAACTCAAAGAAAGCAAGAATACAAAAACGCCTAGATAGCTAAACTCATAGATTCTATTACGCTTAGAGAGAGGCATGACTAAAATAATAATGAAGGGTACTCTACCAATCAACCCAATAATGAAGACGTTAACAATTATATACAATATAAATAAAAATATCTATATATATATATAAAAATCAGATAAAAACTCTCTAACTAAAATATAACTATAAATCTAAAATTAATCGTAGTATACAAAATCAAATTCTACCATCATTTCATTGTCCACTAAAATGAGAACAAAATAAAAACCCCATCACACCATAACATCAATCACAACGGACCGATCATGCTCCATTGATTTGGTAACCAACCACATAAGATCAAAACAACACAAATATTAAAACACTAAACAGATGATCAAGGTTCCAATACAAACGGTTTGCCTAACATGCACAAAGCACAGTTGTCCGCAGAATCCCCACCATATGGAACTCACATCGCGAGATTACTCGTAGGATCAACATCATCATGAGAAACAATTGGGAATTAATTAGCTTTCATATGGTACCTTAACGTTCCCACGAGAACTAGGGTCCACACATTGAATCTCATCTACTTTCATGATCGGAAAAACCCACTGCTTACAACTCGCATGCCCAGTCAAAAGGCTTACCAATATAAGCATAACGAAACTCTAAGCAAAAGTTATAAAAATATAAAAATATTTATAAACAATCCAAGCTACATGAACATCGCCCGTCTTCGAGGCAACTCGTCAAAAACCTTAAGTTGTGTAACAACGTCATTCATAATGCACTACATCTTTCCAAGACGACACTTCCATCATCACTTTATCAACAACTTCAACTCTAAATGTTTACGCATATTGTAACATTTCTCATTTTTAGGTTATTTATGACTTTAATTAATTCCATTATTTATTTTTAGAGTTTTACGCGTTCGCTTTTAATTATTATCTTATAGTTAAATCGCGTAAACTAAAAATCAACGTTCAATATAAACGGACACCAAACAAATTAAAGTTTACATCAAGCAAGTGTTATATGATTATTAGGAGTATAATTTATAACTTTTTGTAATTTATTTTTGTTGGTTACGTAAAACGCTTACGTTTCGCAATAAATTACATTCGGACGTACCCGGAAGCACCTTTACCCATCTACACTCAAACAAATACCCACTTTTATACCCAATACCCAAAATTAACTTATTTTATTTAATTATAACTCCTCAAAACCGGACCTAGTGTGTTTACACAAGAAACAAACACAAAATACCCACTAACACATACCTTTACAAGTTGTAACCTTACACTTATGTACCCTAAAGCTCACATTACTAGAAATTGGCTTGTCAAGGTACAAGGGACCTTGTGAACCGTGAATTATGGCATTGGTAGGAGGAGAGGTCTTTTACTCTTGTCCTTTAATCCACCAACATCCCATGGTTTCCTTTTAGGTGGTTTAGGGTTTCCAAGGTACTATAAAAGGCAAGTCCTATGTAAACTAGTTATACTCTTTTCCATTTCAAGAAAAACAAGTCAAACTCTCCCAAAACATAAGCTCAAACCCACGGCTCACTTATAATCAACTAGGGTTTCATTTTAATTTTGTATCCAAGGCATTCCAAGTATTCAAGTGTTCATTCTAAGGTTATCTAAGGTTACTCAAGGTGTTAACAAGCTTGGATTCGGGTTTAACAAGGAATTATCAAGAAAACATATCTAGGGTTTTCTTGATTAGGGTTTTGATTTTGGAAGCTTGGTTGAGGTTTATATCTTGTGTTCTTCATCCTACACATCCACTTTAAGGTCTATTTAAAGTATTTAATATTCATTCATTCATTTACTAAATTATATACTTGTTATATTATGTTAATCACCACCTAGGTTTTATTTTTGGAATTTACAAAGTAAAAACATGTATGTACATACACAAGATTATTTTTCATGGGATAAAAATGATGTCTACCATATGTCAATATGCTTAAAATAAGAGTTTACAAGTGTTGAATAGTTTATATAATTATTTGTTAAGTTTTGATTATTTACTTAATTATAAAGTTCATGGACTTAAATAAATATGTTGGACTTATTTCTTGGACAATATGGACATATTATGATATAGAGGACTTAATATATATATAAGATGTGTATTTTACAAATGAGAGGACTTGTGATAATTTACATAAGTTATTAATACATAAAAACAAGTTAATTAAAAGTTATAAAACAGTTCGAAGTTACTCGTAGCCAAACAGTACTTGGGAAAAAATTATTTTATACTTTTTAATAATATATTTCATGACGATCGAAGCATGTAAGAAACTCGAAAACGGTATTTATAACGAAGAAGATATGACATTTCAAAGATACCGTAAAATTAAATGTACAAAGCGATTTTATAAAGTTATTTTATAAACATACCTACTATTTTCATAATCTAATTTATAAAAATTATTATTTAATAAACAATAGTTAAATTTTTAAGACGAATCCGAGGTGCAATAAGAAACTCGAGAAAACGGAATTAAACGACAAGTTTACGTATTTATTATGTTCTATATAACTAATTATAAAAAACATTTTTGTAAAACTGTTATGAACAGTAAATGTTACTGTTCATCAGAGGTTAGATTTTTATAAATATGATATTCTGATAGATTTTCTTAATACGAAGTCGTGGACATAAGAAACTTGAGAAACGGAATTAAAACGAACAAGTTACGTATTTATTAAGTTGTATATAATTAATTATATAAAAATAAACTGTTATGAACAGTAAATATTACTGTTCATCAGAGGTTTAAATTTTATAAATATAATATTTTGATAAATTTCCTTAATACGAATCCACGGACATAAAGAACTCGAAAAACGGAATTATAACGAACAAGTTACGTATTTTACAAGTTGTATATAATTAATTATATAAAAACAAACTGTTATGAACAGTAAATATTACTGTTCATCGAGGTTTAAACTTTATAAATATGATATTTTGATAAATTTTCTTAATACGAAGTCGTGGACATAAGAAACGTATAAATCGGAGTTAAAACGATAAAGATATGAGGTTTCAAAATCGCGCGTACTATTTATACTTTCATACATTATTTTTATAAAACAATTGAATTAATAATGAAATATCATTATGTAATCAATAAAAACATTAAATCATATATTTTTACAAATGGTACATTAGCAAACAAAAATGATATTTTCTTTACGGATACAAGTACACACACTTTCATTTAACAAAGTACGAGTTAATTTTTAATTTAACTTTTAAAGATTTAATAAAAACTATTAGGTGGTGGTGTGACTATATAACATGTGATGTTTTATTTATACATAATACATTATACTCATACGGCCTATAATTAATTAGGTTGCATTCGGATTGCCGAGACGATTCACTTATTTGATTTAGATAATCAATCATTCACTTACGGTGAGTTCATAGCCCCGCTTTTATACAATTATATTGTTTTACAACTTTGGGGTGAGAAACATGCATCATTTTACATTTGGACGCAAGTACCCTTTTAAACATATTACGAGTTGGCCTAAGTAGCTAAACCCACTATTGCCCACTATCATGAACTGTCAATTGCTAGTTAGCGAGCGCGAATGTTATGAATAGATCTATTTGGGATTGACATCCCCGTTCGGGTGAGTAGCGCTCATCAGTTTCGAATGTACTGAAACAACGAACGTATACATGTCGGAACAATTTGGATGTTGCGGGTTTGAACATCTACACGGGCACATTTTGTGCATTAAATTGCATACATAGATGTCGAGCTTCGGTGTCATGAGCTTAGTGCACTTCGTAATTACTTTTAAGATATTGTATGTGTTACATGTCTTACATTGGAAATCTTGCGGTCCTATTTTATACATTTACTAAACCTGTGAATTCACCAACTTTATGTTGACGTTTTAAAGCATGTTTTTCTCAGGTCAATAAGGTACGAGAAACAATGATACATTGGTGGTCACCATTTTGGAGTCATTACTATAAAGATTTGGATGCATTACATTTTGGGAATATTTGTTATGTCTTAAAATCTTTACTTTTCATGGATGAACTATTTAAGCTACGGGCTATTGTAACAAACAAGTCTATTTAATCCAATGTATCAATTTTAAACGACTCATATAGAGGTCGTTCTCATATCTTATGCTGTTGATCTATGAAGTAACACTCTCCAACCCATATTCCACTGCGACCCATTTTGGGGGTGTTTCATATTGACATCAAGAGCCTAGGTTATAGAGAACCAAATCAAATGTTTTTACTTAGACTATAACCATTTTCAAGCATTGCATCATACAATAGTTTTTCACGGGACACATACACTATTGAGTTGCATTAGTTGGGTATGCTATATGTTTTCATGATTGATTCGCGTTTATGTATACATATAAAATAACACAAATGCAAATCTCAACCAAATGCCCTTAACCAAGGCAAAAGGTCAAAATCTACACAAAGAGA
>BQNB010136730.1:6025-17957 GCA_026074375.1 Tanacetum coccineum
CAAGTTGTAATGTATTTGGGTAGTTTATATATTGCTAGATACAGGTTTGATTATTGGTGGGTTTTTTGTGGAAAAATTCCAGAAAAAACCTCGAAATCAGCTGCTATTCAGGCTGCAAAAAAAAAACCTGCAGACTATTCCCCGACAACATGTCGCAGGGGATAGTTGAGAAAATAAGCCGAAAAAAGTGACATGCCACGTTGACTAGTTAACGTATAGAAACTATTCCCCGGCGACATGTCGTCGGGGATTGTTAGCCTCAAAATGACAAAAGCCACGTGGCTTTTGACTAGTCAAACGATGTGGGGACTTTTCCCCGGCGACATGTCGCCGGGGATAGTAACGAAAATATTAAACTAATTTAGCAAGCTGCTTAACTTACTATCCCCGGCGACATGTCGCCAGGGAAAAGTGTCCATCGCGGCACTAAATTGGTAGACTAAAAATTGGGTGAGCCCCATGATGTCGTCGGGGAAAATTATCGGGGAATGAATCCCCCTCGAGCTTTTCCTGACTACTTTTCCACGACGACATGTCGCTAGGGAAAACCATCCCCGGGGGCATGTCGCCAGGGAAAACGGGCTTATGTCCTCGGAGATAGTGGTAAATGTTGTAGTGTGTATGCAAGCTTGTGAATGCAAATAAAAGAAAAAGTTCAAAAGCAAGAGTGAGAATACCATATATTCTTATGACATATCATGGTGTGGATTTTGTTTTGTAAAATTGGTGTGGATGTAGCATTCCTCATAAATAAATGACGATAATGTCAATATGGGTAGAAGAAAAGTTGGTAACGATGGCTTTTGTCTTCACTAGTGATAACATCAAATATTTAATACTTTTTAGTGGCAAAATACCCCCTATATTGCCTGCAAATGTTTCACTAATACTCGAAAACGAGATATTTTCTATCATTTTGTAGTTTTTAGGTGAAATGCAGGAAAATGACAAGAAACAAGGGAAAAGGGCTCAAAGTGTATTTTTCTAAAGAATGTTACGGCGTAACACTAAAAATAGTTACACCGTAACATAAATTAAGCAAGTACGAAGATCAAGGACAAGGTTACGACGTAACACCATATCTAGATACGCCGTAAACAATTATTTGGAAGGAAATCTTACCCAAGATAGGGTTACGGCGTAACACCCCTTATGGTTACGTCGTAACCATGAAGATCCACAAATATGGAATGAAGATCACATATTTATGGACATTATTTGAAGGTTACTGCTTAACACCATATCTGGTTATGCCGTAACAACTGCTTAAATATGGAATACCGTGTATGATAGTTACGGAGTGACACCTTTATTGGTTGCGTCGTAACAGGTTCAATGCCTATAAATAGAGGCCTCATTCAAGCTATTCCGACATCACTTCTTCCACAACCAATTGGAGAGGCGACAAAGGCTTCCAACCTTCAAAGAATTCCACTTGGAGTCCAAGGGAGATCACACTTTACTTACTTTTTATATTTAGTCGTTCAAATACGAATACTGTAAGAATTATGAGTTTTCAATCTATGATTTCTTCTATTTCTTGCTATGTTTCCGTTACCATGAGTGGCAAAGCACTTAAAGTGCTGGCCTAGTTATGTAATTACTGTTGTTATGATGTTTGTTTCTTGTTAGATTATGGTTTTATTAGATATTCCTTAACTATTGTGTAACCCTGGGTTTTGGTAGTACGAGTGGTTTGGACCTAGCTTGCCCCATTATTTGATTATCTAGTCAATATGGGATCCAATGGGTACTAGGGAGGATCACCAACTCCTTACATGGTGTAGGAACTAACCGATCACTGCACTTATCACTTAATATACTTAAAGAGCACAAGAACTCTTTCAAGAGGGTTAATAATCTTTATAGGTTATTAGATATGTTTTGGGAATAGTTAGGATTAATCACTGCAACTTGGATAACCTACCTCCCAGATGATTTAGGACTGATTCGGAATCGCAAGGAGTATAGGATAGACTATATATGCATATTCAAGTCTATCGACCTTAGAAACCACTAATGAAACCATAGTTTAACATTTCACAGGAAAGCATTTTCATAACAACAGTAATGAATTAACTAGGTTAGCACGTTTTCTCTCTTGATATCTCCAACTCTTTTAATTTCTAGTTATTTATTTTATTGTTATTTTCAATTCCTTTCAATTCAAATCAAAAACCATTTTCAAAACATAACATTTCAAATTAAAACTAATTACAACTTAGCTCTTAGGACGACCTAGGATTTACCATTCTGTACTACCCACGATCGGGTTCTCTGCCCGTTAGTGCGTGGTTAGGTAGATCGAGTTTTATAAATTTAAAACTTGGTAAAAATAAATTTTAAAATAAAATACGCATCAAGTTTTTGGCGCCGTGTCTTTTCTCACTAATGAAATAAAATTCGATCTATTCTCTAGGAGACATCATGGATGAGGTTGACATTGAAGATCTCACCATTGAACAATATCTTAAGCTGACACAAGAAAGTCAAACACCTAAAAAGATTGAAGATATGACTATAGCCGAGTACTTGGAATATAGAAAAGGTAAACCACTTCAGAATACTAAATCATATTCTTTTTCCAACCTATTCACGCAAAAGTACACCAACCCCAAACCCAAACCAGGAATTTGCTCATTGCTTTGATCCTCAAACCATTCACAACACGAGTCCGTATTATGATTCGGAAGATATGAGGAAGAGGTGAATACAAGGCCGACTAAGAAAAGTCATGAAAGAGCCAATGAGGAAAGTAACCTATGGTATAATAGACTCACAAAACATTCAACACTTTGAAGAAAAGGATGACGTTGATGAATGGTTGAACGCTGAGATAACAAAACACATGAGTATGCAGGGAGTAGAGAACATGAAGGATGCCTTAATTAGCATAATTAAGTCCATTAGACATGAAATGAAAGATGGTATCATGAAAAGGCAGATTTAAAGCCCACGACACAGCTCATGAAAGAGATTAAGTAACTTCCATAGCCAGTAAACGAAGTGGATAAGCAGACCAACACCCGAATACTTCAACACTATATCGGTTAAACCAAGTAACTAAGCCAGGAAGTTTATTCCTTCTTCCTTTTCAATATTAATAATCCATAAATCTTTATGCTACTTCTGCCACAATCGATGCAAAGTATAATTTCATGTCCATAAAGAGTTTATGAAATATCCTAGGTTTAGAATAACACAAAGATACAAGCAACCTTAAAAATACGACAAGAACTAATGATCACTTATGAACTATCAAAAGTTTTGCTAAAATTTGGGATTTAGAAGTTTTCGAGTAATTTCGTTATTAAATGATGAAGGATGTATATAATCTAGGAAGAACCATTCTTTGAATCAACTCGTGCTAGATCGATGTTTATCAATGAAAGAAAATTTCATTTGAAATAGCAGTAAGAAAGTTAAACTCAATAACCTAGATCCTTACCAATGCAATGGAGAAAATTTACATTGGATAGAGCAAATTGCATTAAGAGTGAGGAAACCTTTAATCCTCTTGAAATAGGAAAACCTTATTCTCTTATGAATCCCCCGCATGCCTTGAGTTTGAACAAAGAATTAGATCATATGGCACTCCTAAACCACATGATGAAATAGCAAAACCAATTAGTTTTTCACCAGACAGAAGAGGATTAGTTAAGAGATGTCATGTAGGAAACCCCATACAATGTAACCTAAGGTGATAAGTGGTTGTGAAGAATGTATGATGTGGCCGAGATGAAACACTAACCACAAAATTCTGCTTTTGGGTATAATGAATCTTTAGGGTACAACGAGCAGGGGTCACTTAGGATGTGATATTTTTCACGATCTTGAAAGACGAACTACATAAAAGGGAGTTCACATGGGGATTTGCAGACTATCTCAAGTTCGTTATGGATAATGATGCGGGATTTTTGCAAAACCATAAAAGTTTTACAATCCTCCTAGGTAAGATGAACCTAACCGTTGTAGTGTAGTATAGGTAAGTCCGGGAGATTGATCGAACGCAAGGGGAAATGAGTAGGATCAAGTGTATTTCGCCTAAATCTAAAGGGTTGAGTGATTATTCAATTTGGTCTTTATTGGTTTTAATTAAAAGAATAGTAACTCTGGTTTTAAAAGGGAGGTTTTGATTAAGGTAATAACTAATCCTAATTATAACTAAACTAAGCTAGGAACAATGATATAGAGAAGCGTATTTACTTAGATGAAATTCTCCCTAATCATGAATATGTATTGTGCTTAACTAGTTAGATAAATTATTAATTGGGGTTTATGACTAATACGGATCGGTTAAGCGTTCACATCCCCCTCACTCCTTCTAACCTAAATGGCCAATGTCTATGAGGTTACTCAATCGGACATGAACACAAGCATAAAGCATTAAGATTTCCACTATCATGCATAATTTGACCTATGTGACCTTAGGTTACCAAGTATCACTAATTAGCCTACAGGTTGCTCTTTTAACTAATTAACATACACTCACATACAAATCGCCAATTAACTTGTCCATGCTTAGGTTGCTAAGTAATGTCTCTTAGAGGCCTTTAGGTTGCCTAATCATGCAAACTATTATATTACAAATCCATCAATCGATTATAGTATGAAAGCGTATGGATCTTTGATCAAACATGCATAATAAACATCATATAAAATTATCACTAACACATATACGACAACCCAACCAGGATTATACATCTATGCAAAACCATTAGATGAATTTAACCAAACATACTTAATAGAGAATAGAAATCATAATCAACATAAAGGAATTGAAGGACATAATTTAAGATAGAAGTGATAATCAAACCAACTACAAGATGTTATGAATTTGAATTAGACCCTCTAAGTTGCTGGAAAAACACCTAACCACAAACTCTAGAATCGATACTTAGGGGGGGGTTTTGGGCCTGATAAAAAAAAAAAAAGGAAACACGACAAAAAAAAAAATTGGAAAAGTAGATAAATTATAAAAAAAAAAGTGAACAAGAGGTTTTTATTTAAATGCAACCCTAACCGACCTAACATTGACGGCGTCACACTAACATGTGATGGCCGTCACTCGCGAAATTTCTCACATATTTTGTAGATTTTCTCGTTTTGAACGCGTGAGCTGTTGAATCGTCGAAATCCGAGTTCGTATGAAGGAGTTATGAGAAAACAATAACTGGTACTACACGCAGCGTTAAAGATAAGCTTAATCTTCGGACCCGATCTTTAGAGTTCCTTTTAGGTAATCCCATGTTTTACGCCGTCACCAATCCTGACGCCGTCATAGGTATGAATTGTGACGGCGTCACGTGTAATCTGTGACGCCGTCTCCAGCTGCTAAGAACATAATCTTGAGAAATGTTGGTGTAGGTCTGTAGTCTTGTCCGTTTCTTCTCAAATGAGCCCAAGTCACGTGTAATCCTTCCAAATGCCTTCTAAGTGTGAAATACCTAAAAAGGAACGATTAAGTACCTATTCTTTGGCATAAATGAGAATGATTTAGTGGGGGCAAAACTACCCGAAAAAGTGAATAAAATGCAACATCATCAATACCCCTATACTTGAGATTTTCATATCCTACAAGAAAATAGGATTTTCTACCAAGACCTTGTCCTCAAGCAAATGGGCTTTTCTACCTAGACAATAGCAATATGAGGGTCATTTTACCTACTCTTTAAAAGTATTTTACAACACAACCTTCTAGACCTTGTAATTAAAAGCACGGAAAGTATATACTAGCACCTCACATAAGTGTTTGGGATTCTCTCTTTCACTCAGGTGTATAATAAATTATAACATAAGGGGAAACGAAAAATCAACACTCATTACCTGTCATAGCATATAAATTATCATAGGCTTGGTAAATGATCAAACCTCCACCGCTAGGCGCAAGCATTATTCATTACTATCTAAGAGGTCTTTTTAAAGGGTTGTGGGGTGTAGGTGTAAGATAACATATAATGGAAACGAAAATGGATGGGATACATTTGGGTGGCTTTGGGTGAATTTAGAGTGGAAGGGTTAGCTAATTATTTACAAGAATACACGCTGGTTTGGTTGCTAAGCCAAGACTCGGACGAAGATATACAAACTCTACACAACTCTACATCAATCTCTTTCTTTTTAATAACATAATACATCATAACTTGGGGTTTATAACACGTACCCCTACACTTGAGCTTTTACATGCTCGATATTTACAATCTAACTAATGACCCGATTTGAGGTGGATCAAAATAACATGGAGATCATCTAACAAACATATGGGGGTATTGACTTAACTTTTCTTCCCCATTCTTCCGCGAAATAAATACTACCATGAATCCCAATCATCCCAAAATAGTATTTACAAGGATAAGGACTTAGAAACCGTGTACTCAAATAATTAACTTGGGTTAAAACAATAATGTACTAAAAATGAGTACATACAAGGTGGGCTAAGGCTATTTGGGTGTAACAATTGGTTTAAGGGTGACAATGCTCTTCATTAATAGTTCGGCTTAACCAGAAAATTACGAGAACCATGAAAAAGGATAGGCTCAGAGGGTTGTACTAGGGGTATCCTGCACTAAAGGTGAGTGCATGGCAAGGGTGTGGGATAGTTATATGATCGGTGTGACCATCATAACAATTACAGGTTTAAAACATGGGTTAATCCTAATGCCTCTTATCAAGCAAATCCTAATACTTACTATGCGGTCTCAGGATGCATCACAAAAACAAGTTCTAGAATTTAATATACTACCGGTACACTCATATAATTTAATACCGATCTCAATGCTCCAGAAAAGGCGACAAAGACCACACGTACACATCCATAACGACGGAATAGATACATATGACTGCTCACTCCTTAACTCGAGAAAGCTAAAGGTATAAACTATCTTGGGTATCAATAATAGATACCCGAATTCCTATAGATCTAAAGGCAAACCTCATATTTTTTGGGTGGAATTCTGAGGGTTTTTGTGCTAGTCATACACATTCCTATCAATGAGACGCTATTAATACTTGGTTTTCGTCGGTATGTGTCATAAAGTTTTTTAAATTTGGGTCAAAATCACCTCTTATGTTATGTTTCGATATATTATCCATCATTTTAAGGACAAAGCAAATGGAAAATGAAAGATTATTTTCTAAGGCTTATTTTCCCCTACACTTAAGTTGAACATTGTCCCTAATGTTCTATAGAAGTACCCGTAAAAACAAATAAAGGAAAAAGAAAACAAGGAAAACAAACTAGTACTCCCTTGGTTTGCTCAATAATGGAGAAGAAACATGCGATGACTGGTTAAATCATCATCCAAGAATTGTCCAATGAAACTTCTTAAGAACTTCCAAGCTTCTTCTCATCAAATATAACCTGTAATCAAAGACAAAGACAACTACACCAAGCATAAAATATGCGATATACAAATATACAATATTAATTTAGGGTTTGACTCGATAAAGCAGTAAAGATAGGATGAGAGAATTGTCAAACTCATTGGTTTTGCAAGTTTATAACAAAGGAGTACATATTTTAAATGTTATGCAAGTTTTATTTTCAAAAATAATTAAAAACTTTAAGTTTTCTGGACCTGGGCGTTTGACGCCGTCAAGAAAATCCTGACCCCGTCACAGGTGTCATGGTGACGGCGTTGCGTGCAAATCGTGACGTCGTCTCTACGTTATGTGAAAACAAAATTTTTGTTTTTGATGAAAAATTTCCTGCACTTGATTCCATAGGTTAATTCTTGTACAAATAGCTGCATAAAACCTGAGATTTGACAATTTACTCATATGACTCGAAACTGACGCGAATTAATCAAAACAAATTATTTAACATGCTTGAACTTGGTTAAAAAACCGGATAGATTCCCCTACACTTATTATTTGCAAAATACCTTTGATTGAAATTAAGACGAAGTTAAAAACAAGACAAAGCATGATTACAAGATAGAGTTCGAACATGATAGAATAAAATGAAAAGAATAAAACACATGACACTCCTAATTACGAGAAAAGTAAATATTGGGTTACTTCCCAAGAAGCGATTTTCTTTATTTATGAGTCTTGTAGCTAGACTCGAAGTCACACGTCCTTACGTGACTTCTCCTTCATCATCCATTCCTGTTAAGTATTCGGGTCCGAGTTCTAGGCATTCTTTTTAAAATCCTAATATTTTGCTCATTACATACTCCACTCCTCTTCTCTTGTCTTCCTCGTTCCTAAGGTAGACTGATTTTGTGTGCTCTTTTTTAAGGTCCGACAATGAGTCATATTGTTCTATCTTATGGGGCATCTAATAGGCAACTTCATTGTTTCCATTGGTGAACCTGACTACTTATTCGGGTGGGTCGTGAGTCATGTTGGATATTTCCACAAAAGGTTTCCCTAGCACTACTTGTGATAGCCTAGGGTCTATAATTGAGCCAATATACTCAATAATCATGAAGTCCACAATATAAGTGAAGTTTCCTATGAATACATGCATTCCTTTAATCCTTCCTGTGAAATTGCTAACTCCTCCATTCGTATTTTCCCTAGGGTGGAGTTTTCTCCTCATGATCCAATTATACATCATTTGGGTCATGATATTTAGAGGGGAGTTAAGGTCAATGTAGGCTTTTTCTACATGTACATGCCTAGTGTTACATGGTATCTTGAGGTTCAAAGGGCATCCTTCCATGATGATGAGGTTTCGTAGAAATATTGAGGGGATTGGGCCACATATAAGGTACTTATGATATGCGAGTTCACTCCTAGTCGGGAATATGTTAAAATACTCCACTTCTTGCCCTTCTGCTTCGGGTTCATCCTTGCGGGAATCGTCATCCTTTGGGATGATCTCAATAAACATCACGTCGCCATCTTCCTCTTTGGAACAAATGAGTTCAGTGTTGGATGATGGGGGAACTAATCCGAGTGATTCAAAGAATGAATTAAATTTGAGGACTTTTTCAGTGATGAATGTAACGGATGGATCGGGTGGTGTAGGAGGGTTGACATGGATATTTTCCAGGTTCTCCTCTTCTTTCTTATTCTCTTTTTCTCTGTTATTATTAAAGGCGCTTTGTTGCTCGGTATGGATTGTGATGGCTTTGATCAAACTGTGGGTTTGAGTTGAGCATTTCGGGTCTTCAGATGGGTAAGAACGAGCACACAAAACTGGATAAGTACTCAGTTTTGGGTTCTTAACCGTATCGCTAGGTAGTGTTCCCGCTATTCGATCGGTGATGGCCTTCAACAAAATGTCAATTTTGTTGGTCATGTCACTTTGTTTTTGTTTGAAATCGGCTTCAAACTTGGATAGTCTAGCGTCTTGAGATGCCATGAAATTAGATACCAATCCTTCAAGGTTTGATTGATTGTTAAAGCTTTGAGGATTGTTGTTGAAAGAATGGTTAGGGATCGAACCGTTGGGTTGGAACTGGTTAGGTGGGTTTGAAAAATTATTTTGAGAGTTTTGTGGTTGTCTCCACCTAAGGTTTGGGTTACTTCTTCATGATGGATTATAGGTGTCACCAAGATTGTTTTGCTCAGGCTTGAAAGTATACCACTTACCTCTCGCTTCATCGGTACGTGAGGATGCGTATTCAACAAAGGCTTGTTCGAGATCTTCCATGCAATACTGAGTGTTGTGGAGGCCATTGCAGATCTCACATGAGGTAGTGATTTTGTTCACTTGAGTAGGTTATGTCAGAGCAAGATGAGATTCCATCAAGCATTGGACTTGATTTTCAAGCTCGATTAGACGGTGGTCGGATGTACTCAGGACATCTTGAGGCAGTGCGATTGCCTTGACTGGCTTAGCGAAATCCCTTGGGTCATTCCAACTTTCATTGTCATAGAGGGTGAGGTAAAGTAATAACAGATAAAAATCACACAACAAGACATATTGTATGATTAAGATAGTCTTACTTGATTAAAACATGAATTAAAGGAAGTACAATAGGGTTTTGAGGCCCTAAAATCGTCCCTAACAGCTGCTAAATGAACTAAAGTTCGCCCCTTTCTTTAATCTAAAGTTACACACTTAAAACCCTAAAAACGGATTTATATATATAGGAAAATCGCTGTGACGGCGTCGCGTTTTAATCGTGACGCCGTCATGAATAGAATATTATAAATAATGGGATGGGTCGTACATTCTGACGCCGTCTGGAGATCTTGTAATGCCGTCTTGAGATGGGTTGTGATGGCGTCACGTGTAGTCTGTGACGCCGTCTCCAGCTTTTGAGTAGAAATTCTTGAGAGATGTTGGTGTAGGTCCGTACTTGTCAGTTTCTTCTCCAAATGAGCCCAAGTTACGTGTATTTCCTCCAAATGCCTTCTAAATGCTGAATACCTGAAAAGGAACGATTAAGTACATATTTTGGGCGTAAATGCACAATTTAGGGGGTTAAACGACCACGAAAAAGTGCATAAAATGACACCTCATCAACGTCATATTGAACAAATCATACTGAGGGTTTTTGAAAATGTACCTATACGCCGTATTCATTAGAGATACGTCGTATAGGTTTTGATATTTGGGGGAAATCTTTGATACGCTGTATTAATTGGAGATGAATACGCCGTATCGTATCAGTAGAGAAAAAAATTAGGTTTTCCCCCATTTCTACCTGTTTGACCCACTACTTTAACAATGCTATATTCAACTTTAAACTAACTTAAATGGGGGCATATAATAGTCATATGGTAAAAACATAAATCCTAAATCTAAATCAAACCCTAACCCTAATTCTTATTCGAAAAAGAAAGAAAGAGAGTTGAGCAATCATACCTTATGTTTAGGATCTTATAGATTATAGAAACAAGGATTGATTTTAAAGATTTAAGGCGTGGTAATTTTTGTTTAAAATGAGAGTGAAAGGTGTGTATGAAAGGGTATCCAGCGTATTAGCTGGGTTTTTATACCCACGCTGGATACGTCGTATTGGGAAGTGTCTAATACGCCGTCTTGGACATTATTGTTGACTTAGTCAAAGTAAGTCAAGGATGGTTGATACGGCGTATAGGTGTTGCCATGATACGCCGTATTTATTTATGGGGGCCAATTTTTCAAAGATTTTAACAGAGTAAAGAAAAACGTACCTTGGCTGCCGCAATATTCTTGTGTGAGCACCATCCTTATAATACTGCTTAGGGCCGAACGAGATACCAAATGGCACATATAAATTTTTAATGAGAATTAATGGCATCCAGTTGTTAAGATAATTCCAACTCACGATATTAGCATCCAAGGTTATGATAAAAAAAAGTTGTTAGGAATATTGTATTCATAGTTACTACTGGTAGATATAGTCATTACTACTGGTAGCATATTAGTTACTCCTTGAAGAGTAATATTGTCATTAGTACTGGTAGTACAATAATGGTTACTACTGGTAATGTTATAGTTAGTCCGGGTAGTACAAATGTAATAGTTAGTTAGGATATGCATGAGTTATATTAGGAAGTGATATGCATATCTTTTATACGCGTTTATATCTTTTATACGCGTTTATGTATTAAGCTATTAGGGTTTCCTACAAGTATAAAAGGACCCTATGGCATAGTGAAATGTACACCTTCAGAACACATTTCATATAGTTAGTGAAATCCAATTATTAGAAACGATCTTAGTCCTTATAATTATTGTTCTTCTTAGCACTTGTGTTTATATTCCGCTTAGACACTAGTGATCATTTCAGAGCCTCTCTTGTAGACTGAGTTGTATTTATACAAGTCATCTACCACCCTACTAATAGGCTGAAAGATCTATCATTGGGATCTACAATTGGTATCAGAGCCTTTGAGAGCCTCTGGTAAGAAGAATTCTATAAGATCAGATCCATAAAATCCCTCACAAATCCATAATGACATCATCTGATGAACAACACTCCCAAGATGATGAGGTTTTCACTCAAATCCAACCTCAAATCACCACTGTAACCAACACAAATGCCAA
>BQNB010136732.1:0-17957 GCA_026074375.1 Tanacetum coccineum
ATGAATGAGTGTCTTGGGATACATTGGCTAAACTAAACACGCCTAGACCAAGGAACCAAATCACTACCACTTCTAATATCATTCCAAACAGCAAAAGCAGAAAACTCTTTATGTCTACCCATATTATTCCTCCAAACCACCGTATCAGCTTTGCCCTCTATAAGACACGAGGGAGTAATGACGGATAAAGCATCAAACTTACATACAAGATCAGCTGGCGAGTCCCACATCCCATTCTTAATAACATCAGCAACTTTGCAGTCCAACGATAGACCAGAGTAAATAATATCTCCTATATCTTCACAGGTGAAGAAAAATAGCTCCTATATCTTCACAAGTGAAGAAAAATATCTCACATATTTTCACACGTGAAGAAGAATATCTCCTATATCTTCATGCGCGAAGAAAAATATCTCTTATATCTTCACAAGTGAAGAAAAGTATCTCCTATATATTCACAAGTGAAGAAAAATATCACCTATATCTTCACGCGCGAAGAAAAATATCGCATATATCTTCACAAGTGAAGAAAAATATCTCCTATATCTTCACAAGTGAAGAAGAATATCTCCTATATCTTCACGCGCGAAGAAAAATATCTCCTATATCTTCACAAGCGAAGAAAAATATCTCCTATATCTTCACACGCCAAGATGCTCTTAATAAACTTAATCTCTGCAATATTCTACTTTACGAAACTAATTAAGTCGCTTATAACAATCAAGACCTAATTCGTAATCTACACTTTCACATCTGACATATTACAATTTGAACAATGATAATAACTTCAAATGCATAATAATTATATAAATTCTACAGTTAAATTTTATCAAAAAATAAACAGTTAGTTACTTGAATTTTTTGTGTAATCTGATTTAAAAAGTTCATCCTCTTCATTAATCTCAGATTGCTTCCTCTTCTTCTTCACTCATATTGATCGATTTTTATGTTATTTAGGATCATCATTAATTAGGGGTTTTTGTTTTTTGATGATGATTATCATCGTGATGTTGATCGATGTGATTGGTGGTGATTGAGGTTAACGGTGGTGATGGTGGTTAACGGTGGTGATTGGTGGTGATCGATGGTGTTGGAGAACTGTGTATGTGTTAATTTGAGAGAGACTTACAGCCTACTGTGTGTTTGTGTGTGAATTAGGCATGGAACAAATGAAATGAATTTTAGTCTGACTCCTATAATTTTGGATGTGAAATTACAAAAAACCCCTTCGTGTTTGTTTAGTGTAAAAAGTTAGTCCAAGTTCTAATCTAATATAAGCCGCTAGAGGGCTAGGATCCCTTCTTTCCTTCTCACAAAAATTAGCCTTCTTAAAAGAACGTTTGTCTATATATGTATATATATATGTATATATATATGTATATATACACACATATACTAGTTATGTAACCCGCCTAACGGGCGGGTTTGTTTCATAAATCTTTTTTGAAGACAATATTTGTCGTTTAGTTGTAATCTTAATTCCTCTTTTTTGTTTCATTATATATAGTATGACATATAGTCGTCCGTGAACACCGTATTAATTAAAAGGAAACCAAACTTTGATGTGTATGCCCAACGGACGGGTTCGGTTCATGCATGTTTTTTGAAGACAATTTTTTGTTTGTGTTAACATAAAATCTTCATTCCTCTTTTTCGTTTCATTATTAATAGTGTTAGATATTGCTGCCCGTGTTAAAATATCGTCTTTGTTAATAGCAAACCAATCTTTGATAGTGTTTGCTCAACGGACGATTTCGATTTATAAATCTTTTTTGAAGACAATCTTTGACGTTTAGTTGTAATGCTTTTTGTGTTTGTATTAAGTTAAAATCATGTTTGACTTTTAGTAATTAGAACTCATCCTAGGAAGGGCGATCAATTGCATAAACAATATAACTATCGCAAAAGATATGGCAAGTCTAATTTCACATGTCTATAGTCCGACCTTTAAATTTAATAACACAAATGTTTAATTAACCATCTCCACCTCGTCGTGCTAGAAGCCGTAAATTAAAAAAAAATCCGTAAATTAAAAAAAAATCTGAAAATTAAAAAATCCAAAAAAAATCCGAAAATTAAAAAAAATAAAATCCAAAAATAAAATCCGAAAATTAAAAAAAACCCAAAAATTAAAGAAAGTAGTTATGGAGTATATCTTAATAATTATAGAGTATATCTTAATATATTTTGAAGTATATCTTGATATATTTTGGAAGGTTATTTTTTAAAATATATTATTATAGTTTTGGATAATAAAACATAAATGGTGGCTTGGCTCAGTTGGTAAATTTAATTGGATCTTAACCCTAGGTCACAAGTTCGAACCTTGCCATGAACAATATTTAAAAAAAATCCGTAAAATAAAAAGAAATCCGAAAATAAAAAAAAATCCAAAAAAAAAATCCAAAAATTTAATATATATATATANATAAGAACGTGCTAGAGTTTGCATGGACCACTCAACGAGATGTAACATCTAGATTACAAGTTAACAGCCAACAATATCATTATAGTAACACATATTTTTTTTCAGATCATAACTAAATTAAAAAGATCGCTTTTTATATGTAAAAGCAGAAAACGAGTCTCGTTACACACATGAAATCGTTGTACCAGCGGCGGTAACGATTTAAAACGTTTTCAAAAGCAATCCCAAACACGATTCAAAACCAGTGAGATTTATTAAATCAATCTAAAAGAAAACCAAAACAATTGGATCGATTATTGATAGTTGTTTTTTCTCCCGATTATTGAATCTAAAAGAAAAACAAAACAATCGATTATTGAATGTAGAAAGATTTATGGAAGAGAGATGAAGTTATGGTGGTTTTTTTCCTCCCGAAAAATAGATCTAGAGATGGGAGAGACTGCAGTTTTCTTTTTTTTTGGGTGTGTGTGTTAGGTTTTTAGCATCTTTTTAGGAATAAATACAAAATACCTAAATTGACCTTTTTAGCTTTACAAACAATATCCTAATCTTTCTATTAACTACACAAATGGCACAATTCATTATAGCCATTGATCAAATAATCTAACGGTTTACAAGTGGTTCCGCATGTTCTGTACAAAAAAGTGGTTCTGCAAAGAAAATGCCACTATATATATATATATATATATATACATACATACATATATATATATATATATATATATATATATGTGTGTATAATACATATATATATGTATGTATATGTATATATATGTATATATATACATATATATATATATGTATTATACATATATATATGTATTATACATATATATATATATATACATATATATATATATATATATATATATATATATATATATATGTATATATATACATATATATATATATATATATATATATATATATGTATATATATACATATATTGAGTGGTTTGTTAATATTACAAACAACTCAAGCTCAAATCTTGTAGGCAACAAATTTTTTGGAAAAACGAATTTAAAAAAAAACTAAAAAATGAATTTAACCAAAAAAATAAAAAATAGTAATAACATGGCGTTATGATGTGGCATAAAATGGTCAAATGCCACCAGTTATATATATTATATATCTTACATTATATATAACAGGGTTTTATATTAAATGCAGACATAAAAACAGAATTATACATTTGAATTAAAAATAACACGTTTTTTAAACTTAAACCTTATCTATTTTATTTTTTAAAAACATTCCACAACTACCATTGTGGTATAGTGGTAAATGCATATGTTGTGGGTTCATAGACCAAGGTTCGAATCTTGTCAAAGCCTTTTTAGCACCAATTTATTTCTAGGATTTCCACTCATGCTGCATATGTGGAAAAATTAATGCACACGTGGACACATAAAAATGCTTAGGTGGCTTTCTTGGCTGCCTATGTGGATTAAAAAATGCTTAGGTGTCTTTAAAAGGTGATGACGTGGCATTTATGTTGCATGAGGTGGCATTGTTGTATCCTGTTATATATAATGTAAGATATATATATATATATATACACACACATAGTGTAACTTTATTTTCAGCACCAATGTTATTGCGAAAACTGCGAGAACCAAATCTGAACCCTTTATTATTTGATCAATGACTATAAATGATAGTGGCATAAATGTAATAAACCGAAACTTTAAGTTACATTATTTGATTGATTAAAGGGCATTTATGGGATTTTGACACTAATATCGTAAACCCAAACACGATTTTCATTTCTCTCTCACAGTTAGAAACCATATTTTGAATTTTGTATCAGTTTTAATGTTTGACTTTCTCTCTCACAAAAACCTAGTCGCCGCCCCCACTCCTTCTTTTCCAACCCAAATCGAGCATATGCAATCGACTATGATGAATTTTAATGGTGTCGATCTCTTGTATCATCGTGTCTAAAGTTTCTGTAAGTTTCCTTTGTTCGATTCAAGTTTTTTAAAGTGAAAATGAACGCATATTCTACTCTTGAACCACTTGTTATTTTATTAATTGGTTTGCTATTCGATTAAAAAAATCAAAACTTGATTTAGGTTTAATTCGGATATTAAAAAAGAGTGTTGTTTTAATATGTTAATATACGTTGTAGCCGTAATCATGATACTAGTTTGTTCCTTTTCAATACTGATAAGATCCGGATAATTGTGTGCTGGTTTTATTGATTTTTTAATGTTTATAAGTTTATTTTTTTATTGTGCTACGTAGATCAAGCTTCTTGTTTGTTGTTTTGTATAGTTGTGTTTATTAGTTGTTTGTGTAATATCAGTGGTTTGTGTAAATTGATTTAGTGGTAATTGGGGTTCATATGTGTTTGATATGGGTTTCAAGGTAAATTCAAAATAAATGGAAACAGTTGTGCATATATGTTATATACGTGCATATGTGTTTCAAGCTTAATACAAAATAACGATATAGAAAATAATAGTGGAAACGGGTGTGAATATGTGTTTCAAGGCTAATACAAAGTAAATGGAATCGGGTGTGCATATATTTTTTATGCGTGCATATATGTTTTATACGTGCATATATAGTTTGCATTTAGTTTTTCTAATTTTTATACTTTTCTTTGTATCAGGTGTAACCGAATAAAAAGAATGATGACAACGAGTGTGTGCACTTGTCCGCTTTCTCAAATGTTGAAAACAACGAGTGTGCACATATGACGGCTACGAGTGTGCATATATGTCCGACATCTAAAAATGTTGATAACAATGAGTGTGCACATATGTCCGCTTGCGTTAAATATATTATTAGTGTACACATGTATAGATCAATTAGATTCGTGTATTTATAGCTTTTTAGAAATTTGTATTTTAATTGTATATCAATCGATATTGAATTTCGTGTATAACATTTATGTTCTTGGTTTGTTATAAATTTACATTATATAAAAAAACATATATGCATCTTATTATTTAAAAAACATGCATACTGAAAAATTTATTCCAAAAATTAAAACAAAAATTCTTTCCTAAAAACACATATGCACTAAATCATTTTTAAAACATGCATGTTAAAAAAAGCAAAAAAATTAAAAAATAAATAATAATAATAATAATAATAATAATAATAATTCTGAAAATTGACTGATTCTGAAAAACGAGATTCATGTAAATAATCAAAAATAATATAAAATGTCTTTTACTATTATACCCTTTTAGATTAAACAAAAATCTTTAATGTTTAATAAAATATGATTGGTTGAATATGGTTCTCGCAGTTCTCGCAATAATATTGGTGCTGAAAATAAAGTGCCCCTATATATATATGTAGTAGTAAATAATATATATAAATATATAGTATATATATCAATATATAAATATTATATATGATATATATACTATATATATCGATAATATATAGGTGGAGCTATAAATAAAATGATTTTACATCAGTAAAAAGTTAATGATGATTGTGAAGGTGACATGTGTCCACTTCTTTGCCACATCACCATGCCACATCACATTGCCTTATCACCATGACACATCATCTCCTTTAAAAAAAATTGGAAAATTAATTTGGAAAAAAAAATTCGAAATTTTTTTTTCCAAATTTTTTTTTTCCAGAATTTGTTTCGCAATTTTTTTTCAATTTTTTTTAAAACTATTTTCCGAAAAAAAAATTATACCCAAAAAATTATAGTGCATCACAATTATATTTTTTGGTGCATCATGTTTATATGTTAATGCATCACAGTTATAATTTATTGCATCATTCATATGAAATGTTGCAGTGCATCACACTTTAAAGTTCAGTGCATCATGTTTATAAATTACTGCATCACGGTTATAAGTATGGTGCACCAAGGTTATAAGTTACTGCATCATTGTTGATGCACAAGACTTATAACTATGATGCATCACTGTTATAAATTTAGTGCATCACTGTTATAAAGTTACTGCATCAGCTTATAATGCATCACTGTTATAAATTTGGTGCATCAAAGTTTTAACTTACTGCATCATAGTTATCCTTTTGTAGAATCAATATCTTAACTTACAACATCATTGTTATATATTTAGTGAATCATTGTTACTACATCATAGTTAACTATGATTCTTGTATCTATACAAGTAATCCACCTTTTTATATCATTAGTGCATCACATGCATTTTTTGTGCATTATAGTTATAATTTATCGCATCGTAGTTATATGTTTGGTGCATCATGGTTATAAAAATTGCATCATAGTTATAAGTTTGGTTAATCAATTATGATGTAGTAACTCATAACCATGATGCACCAAAACTTATAATTATGATGCACTAGAACAATTTTTAGAGAAAAAAATAAAATTTTCACGAAAAAAAATTCGAAAAATAAAAATATTTCATTAGTGCATCACAAGCAATTTTTGGTGCAATATAGTTATAATTGCCGCATCGTAGTTATAACTTTGGTGCATCATAGATATAAGAATTGCATCATAGTTATAAGTTTGGTGAATGAACTAAGATACAATATAATTTTGTTGGGTATAAAACTTTTTCTAGAAAAACAGATATTTAAAAAAAAGTTGTAAAAAAACAACTCTGGGAAAAAAATTTATAAATATTTTCAAAAGTTTAGTGCATCATGTTTATAAATTATTGCATCACAGTTATAAGTATGGTGCATAAATTTATAAATTATTGCAATCATTGTTGATGCACAAAACTTAAACTACTATGCATTAACATATAATTCATCACTGTAAAAGGTTGGTGCAATCAAGTTTTAACGTAACCAGCGATTATTATTATATTCGTTTGGGGAAATTAATGTTTTAACTTGCAACATCATTGTTATAATTTTAGTGGCAGTCAATGTTATGAAAGCAGCTGTAATAATAATTGTTATAATTAGGTGCATCATACTATATGTTACAACCATCACAGTTAACTATGATTCTTTTATTCTATAACAGATTAATAGCACCTTTTAATCATATAGTGCATTCACAATTACTTTTGGTGCATTATAGTTAGTTTATCGTATCGTAGTTATGTCTGGTGCATCATGATTATAAGAATTGCAAATCATAGTTAAACTGGGTGAATCAATTATGATGTAGTAACTTATAACCATGATGCACCAAAACTTATAATTATAATGCACTAGAACATTTTTTGGAGAAATTTTTTTTCAAGGAAAAAAGATTCAAAAAATAAAATATTTTATTAGTGCATCACATGCAAATTTTGGGCATTATAGTTATAATTACCACATTCGTTTTCTTAATCGGATGCAGAAAAAAGTCAAAAATACACATGGGCTTTCGGGCCTTTTTAAAAACTTTTTGGACCAAACTGTTTTCTTATACTATTGTTCATGATTTGCATGCGCGTGCTTATAGATTTAACAAGCATAATTGTCCACGCGTTGTTACGGGGCGTTATTTTTGTTTTTATTTTTTCATTTATTTTGTACGTGTTTATTTTTTCGGTCTCATGTTTAACAATTTTTTTTATATGGGCGTATGTGTTGGGCCTAATGTCGGCGGTGTTTTTTGATCTGAATAAATCAGTACTTTTGTAAAAAAAAAAATTATATTTTGTGCCGAGTAATTTTTTTTATGTTGCTTACTTTAAAGAAAAAAAATGCCTAATAGTTGGTTTTTTTTATATGGGCGTATGTGTTTGCCCTCATGTCGCGGGTATTTTTTTTATTTGAATAAATCAGTACTTTTGTAATTTTTTTCTGGGGCGTTGTTTTTATTTTTATTTATTTATTTTGTGCAGGTTTATTTTTTCGGTCTCATGTTTAGTAGTTTTTTTATATGGGCGTATGTGTTGGGCCTCATGTCGCGTGTATTTTTTGATCTGAATAAATCAGTGCTTTTGTAAAAAAAAAATTCCTATTTTGTGCCGAGCAATTTTTTTTATGTTGCCTAATTTAAAGGAAAAAAATGTTTAATAGTTTTTTTTATTTCATGATATATTTTGAATGACACGTGAAGTTTCTTGACACACTTAGTTTCATTATACTATATTATTTATATTATTTTATATATTTATATATATATATATATATATATATATATATATATATATATATATATTAGGATCAAATAAGAAGTTTTCTTAAAATAAGAAGGATAAGAAGTAACTATAACGCATATCGAGATGCACCACTTAAATTATATGCATCTTTATAATTAGTTGCACTTATAACGCATCAAAATGTGTTTTCTAGCTTTTAATTAGATGCATATACGTATATTAGATGCATTTCATTTTTTCTATTGTTTTTTGTTCCTCTACATGTGCCAAAATCATGAAAATTAATTTGCACCATCTACGCCTCGATTACGTTCGGAAACTCAAATGTTGCATCATAATTGAATAAAAATGCATCTAATGACAAGTCGTCTATACTACTCTACTCCTACTCTAGATTCCCCTGTGTGTTCAGGAGAGCTCTATATTTATAGTGATATGATGAAGCTTCTAGGCTCTTAGGAGCGTTTCACACATCCAATCTCGTCCCTTGAATCATAACTACATTCAATCTATCTTTTTTAGCCGTTGGATCAAGTACACGTTAAATCCACCAATCATACGCCTTAGGATCGCCAACAAGGACATAGGAATGTCAGACGTGTCAGTTGCTTCTAGAAACAAAGGAGCGTGTGTTGAGTAGGGATTTGATTTTACCATGGTTTACTCGTTGAGGTAAAAGAGATGGAGGGAAAGGGGGTAATGAATAGTGATTTTGACCAAGGAGTTATAAGAGGGGTTGACCGGGAGTGGACTTGGGCTTTTCTTTCTAGTTGTTGGACCGGGTAAGGGTTTTATAAGAAAAAGAGTTAACGGAAGTTAAGGTTATAAGGGGGTTGTTAGGTTTAGGACTAATGGTGTAATACTTTTAGGGTTTCTTTTAGGTTAAAGGATTAGTGGGATTGGATTTGGTTAAGACTCAAGATAAATTTGCCTTCGGCTTTGATTTCTTGTACTCTTTCCATTCCCGTGCTTGATTTTGTCCGTTTTGCTTCGTTTTTGTCCTTTTGTGGAATATCCATTTCCTGTAAGACACAATTCACAATACAAACGAATACAATGCATTTTTCTGTATTTATTGGTCATTATTGGTGCTTTAGCTCATTTTATTAGGTAAAAGGTATGTGTATTTAAGCACATACCAAAATCCCCCATACTAAGGTATTGTCGTGTCCCCACGCAATATTATAAATAACACTTTCAAAAAACTAAGATTCTTAATCCCCCATGATTAATTACCTCGAAAAGTAGCTAAGTATTCATCATAAGGGATTAAAGAAACATTAGCTTTCAAAAGCCCTGTTTTTCATTTTCAACACTTTTCCATTTTTTATGCTTTTTCATAACTTCCCATACTTCAACACTTCATAACATTGTGTTTTCATTATTCTTTGATAATACTTAGGATCATGGAACAAGCAAAATAAATTCATCATCCCTAACTTTAACTTCTTCATACTAAGCTTTAAAACAAGATCATTGTCAAATACATGTCATGATACTAACACTACTTATAAATACTAATTGTGTATTACTTTTCCTCCCTTATTCCTAATTTTGTATCTCAAGATTTTATTTTTGTCATATACCCGAAGGCTCTTTAAGACCTATTTTGATATTTATTAAATCTGAAAATAAAGCGGGACGGTTAAAGATAAAAATCAGCTTCTACCCCTTTCCTTGAAAACCGATGAGGTCCACATCGAGGTGACCAAAATTTGGCTTTTATTAGGCTACTTATTTAATTAACTTGATTTACGTCATATACCCTAAGGCTCTTTAATACATAAATCAAGTGAGATTTAATTTACATCATATACCCTAAGTCTCTTTAAGGTATAAAAAAATCATTTATTAAAATGATTAAACCATTCACACCATATACCCTAAGGCTCTTTAAGGTATGAACAATTTAATCACTTACGCCATATACCCTTTGGCTCTTTAAGGCTCTTTAAGGTGTAAGTAAAGCAATTATTCATATGATATATATATATATATATATATATATACTAGCTTCATAACCCGCCCGATGGGCGGGTTCGCTTCATATTATTATTTGAAAAAATCTAACTGGACGTAAGTAAATAATGAATAACGGCAAATATGTTAAACTAATAGCATGCATACCAATATTCTGTAAAAGACCACAATAACATTTTGTACGAACTATAAATGAAATGCATAAAAGACTAAATCTTTTGTAGCCATTATAAAAGTTGGAAAACTTTGTAGCTATTATTTTATTGATGTAAGCTTAAAACACCACATGAACTAAACCAAACACCATCCATCATTGAAGTACCATATACCACCATGTTCGGTCTTAAATGACTCTAGTTATCAAACGTACATGCAAGGAAATACTACACAATGATATGTTTTGTTCCCTGAGCCGTATGCCTCTCCGTTCCATAGCATCCCAAACGTGCACTATTGATGTCGTGATTTGAAATGAAGTTCATACGTAGATTTTATATGCCGAAACAAATAATATGAGTTTTGAAACAACATTTGTAGCTGGATATTAAAAGTTAATATTGTTAAACACTACCTACGGTTTAGGGATACTGATAATTATTGGTTTGGATATAAAATCTTTTTTGTGTAAATCAAAATCTTCCATTTATAGTGGTGAATACAAAATATTTAAACATTCAAATTTCGAAATCAATTAAGATTGTATATTTTTATAATTCATTCATACCAATATCATTTCTTTGAATAGAGTGAAAGATTTACCTCTAGTTGTTCGAGTCAAATCTTCATCAGTTGATTTTTTAATATCATTTAATGGAGTGCTCTCACAATCACAAAAATGGGTTGTCGTTGATGGAACTTGAAGACGTTGGAAGCTGTATTTATGTTTGCCAATACCATCTTGGACCAATGATTTCACCTATTAAAAAACCAACAACATCAATGAGCTCGAACTGAGACGATATCTTATAGAAGTGCTAATTTTGACCCATTTACTTATGCATGAGTTCGTTGTTAAATTTAATTGTAATGCGTCAAATTCAATAAATAACTCAAAAGGTTAAACAACCTGAGAGTTGCGCACAAGGTATTTTTAATGCAAAAACCTCTAAAATCATTTAGTGGAAAAAAATAAATGTAATACAATAAGGTAAAAAATGGTTTTACGTAAAGCGCTTTGGGTCAACCTGATCCAACCTGTTTCTAACTATAGCAGAATGTACCCGTTTGACATGTTACACGAGCTACCCATTTCGCAACCTCGACATAAAGAAAATATGAAAACATTAGGTAAAGATAAAAAATGGTGGTTTGGTAAAAAGGAATTGTACCTTTCCTGGATTGGGGTAGAATAGATTAGTCTGTGTCTTATGAGCAGGCCACAGTTTCTTTGGCTTTTCTAAAGAATTTTGACTTTTCGTTGCATCAGTAATAACACTTTCAGATGCTTTGCTTGCAAGTTCATATTCTTCTTGCCACTCACGCTGTAATTTAAGAAGATAATGTTCATTGGCCTTCTCAAGCTTCAGCCTCCCTCCTTTCCACACACATCCATTATACTGAAAATTTGAATATTAACATTGGCAACAATAAGAACTTCATCCAAGAAAATGTATAATGATAGGAAAAGAAAAATATATCGTCAGAATTAAATATGAACTAAGATGCCTTATGACAGAACAAATCTAAGACCTTGTGTATCAGTAATTTAACCAACTTGCTAGTAGCTGAATATTAGTGTAAAGGAGTATCATGATGGTATTTCAGCTATTCATCATAAAAACAGGACAAAAACGTGGGCACTGCGAAAAAGCATCAGAAAGACGAGCTCTAAAACTACCAGGAAACCAACATCCATAAAGGATTCCTTAGCAATACTTTTTAAATGGTCCACAAGATTGGTATCGTATTTTTACTAAAAAAAAGATGGGTAAATGGCACAAAAAGGTACTAAACTTAAGGGTCATTTCCAATCAAAGTATCAGACTTTTTTTTACATAAAAAGGCACTCAACTTATTTTTTTGGCCAATTTGGGTATTTTCGTTAAATTTTTAACAATCATCCGTTAATTTTTTTCATTTCAAGTCTACCGCCGCTACCACAACCATCAATCATCGTCGCCACCACCAAACATTGCTTCAAACTTATTCCATAAAACTGTAATTTAAGATCTGACAAGAAAATCCAAACAGATTTGGTATCATGATTTTGGGTATCGTTAAATACTCTCTGAAAAAGTACAAACACGTAACATTAATAAATACATTTAACTAACAAACATAGCACCATAAAACCGGTATCTGGTATTCTCATAAAAAACTTTCAGAAAGGATCATTATTCAATTGCGTTATCTAAATCCGTTGCATTTATCAATCATCACAGTTTCATAGAATAATTTAAATTGTTTGACTTTCCTTGCATATAATTATGATACCTTTGTTTAAAAAAAATCATGATACCCAAAATCGTGTACATGCATTAGACGTCTGAAGCGATGCTTGGTGGTGGCGACAATGATCGATGGTTGTGGTAGCGGCGGTGAACTTGAAATGAAAAACTTAACGGATAATCATTAAATATTTAACGAAAATACCCAAATTCGCCAAAAAAAAAAGTTGAGTGCCATTTTATGCAAAAAAAAAGTTTGAAACCTTGATTGGAAATGATTTTTAAGTTGGATACTTTTTTGTGTCATTTGCCCAAAAAAGATTGGTATGGTATTCGTTTTTCATATGTGAAGGCTTAATGCAAATTTGCTTGACTTATTATCAACACAAACTACCGGAATGCATTATCTTTTGACAAGTGCCTAAATATACAAAATATCAATTAACAATTTCATGCTCAACAATGTCAAGCCGTATGCAAGGTTTTAAGTGAGAAACATATACGTGATGGTTACTGCACTAATGGATTCCAAATACTAAGACCAGTAGATGACTACTTCAACTACAGGGGATGCTCGACGGAGCTTTAACAACTCTGTAGCAAACATCAAGTTTCTATTTTTCAACACCAAACACTCAGGAAGAGTGCGGATATATATATCAATCTCCTTAAGCAATGAGGAACACGCAAGTATACAATTTTCAAAAAAATTCACACTCTAAACTTATAAAAGATGCAAACTCAAAGTGTTATCCTTGCATTTATGCAACCTTGAAAATATAGCTAATTTGGATTTTTAAAACTGCAACGTAAGACTAACCTGGTTCTTTTAATTCTATTTATCAAATATCAGAGCAAAGCTTTTGAAATATCGAAATTCCTAATTAGGTAAAATGGCTTTTTATGTACCGCTTTTATTCCAGTTAGTTATAGAATCTTGTCCTTGGAAGCATTGTCAAATGCCTACCACATTTCCTTGTCTTAAGACTCTTACCTTATATCGAATAAAATTTTCCAATGCTATTATGGTAAAATATGTTGTATATATGATGTGGGCATCCTGGAATGTGCACATAATTAAAATCACAGTATGTGAATGCATTTTTAAAATCTTGCTCAACATAAAATATGTGAAGGTGTGTGTTAAGCTAAATATTCTTTTATAATATTGTAGGCTACATACCATGGTGCTTTCCCACCAACTTCATTTCTACTTTCACAGGTAACCCCATTATCATATCAAGTTTCGTAATCTAAATTGATTTCATTTTGCTTGTAGGATGGTTACACCTAATTTTATAGTTTGTCGAGTAAGGGGTACCGAGTTATAAGTTCCCCCACATTTCTACTTTCGAATCTTACCATATTAGGCTAATCGTAACTAAAGAGACATGATAGGTGACTTTGAGTAGATAATTACTTGATAGAAAACAGAGTTCAATGTCTCATAAAAGATAAATTTCCATTCATTTAATCCATTTCTCATTTCAGTTGTGGCACACTACCCTTAAAAGTGAGAAAAATGGAAAAATCAAAGTATTTAATATTTAGCAAAGCAAATAAGATCTTCAATGTTATTAGAGAAGTAAAATATCATGAATATTAAGTGAGGTCAATTAAAATGTAACCGAGACACCGAGTAACTTACCTTTGGCTTGTAGTGAAAAAACTCCAGCAAAATCCAAACTCAACAGCTCGCACTGTGTGAAAAAAGCATACATATGATCAAATAAACTGATATATATTACAGTGTGCATAAATAATGGAAATGAATTGCAACCTTATATACATCAACTATTTTGTTCTCGGGTTTTGGGTGTTAACAGCAATGGTGTCGTTTTTATGAATTGAGCCTTTCGGACGCCGAGTTGTTGTACGTAACATGTGATTTCAGATTTCCCAAATTTCAGGGCGGTGTATAGAGGTGTTTCTCCATGTTTGTTGGTGGCTTCTTTCTTAATTACTTCCTTCTGACTTAGTAAATGCCCAATCATTCTGCAAGTTGAGTAACATGATATTAAATAAGCATCACTACATTTGATCTATACATTTCTTCTAATATTTAGTTAATCATAAATACAGTAAATCATAATAACTCATTCTCAAAATCAGTAAATTCTAGTGTTTTATCTTCAACAATAAAACTTGATCATTATATGTGAAAGTTAATTTTTTTGGCAGGATTAAAAGTAACATATACCTATTTTCATGACAAGTTAGAATTCAAAAAATTAGCTAAAATGGGTTGTCCAAATAGACCAAATAAATTTTATCTCTTTAGCATATAGCGTTTTTTTTAAAAATATATGTTTCCCCACCAACTTGTTTTGACCTACCAATTATATCACCTGTAGTTAGTATAATAACATCTGCATACCTCCGTGCGACCCTTTCTTGTGGTCATGTGTAGTGCGATGTTTATCCCATTTATCAACCATATTTATCAATGCATTATCAACTTTAATAAATGCGCTAACAACCACAACATTCAATCCCTTAACCGCCATATGAAGCGTTGTTTGTCCCTTCTTATCGGCCCTACCAATATATAGTATACGTAAGTATAAATAGGATTCAATAACGATATATTTCCAATAAGTAGCAGATGTGAGTATATCGTTAATGGGACTGAAATGTTGGGTACCTTCTAGGATTAAAATGCTGCACTATGAGGTCTTCATTCTAAAGCATTATGTAATCATAAACATGTAATTGTTTTGAAAACCACCTGTTTTAATGTAATTTTCTTAGTAAATTAGACCAGCTAGTTAACCAGCAGGTTCATGCAACTCGCTCCTAGATGAGGAGGATGGTGAAGATGTTATGTGTAAATCAAAGAGGCCAGACAGTGCTTCCCTGCTTAAATCATATTCAATTGTCTTGTTTGGCTCATCAAACACTGATGTCATGGGTTCACTGTACGAAGACTCTAATTCTACCTCTGCTTGCTGGTTTAGAAAATTGAGATGAGCATCACACTGGATCAACTTCTTAAAGTGCGTGCCTAATAACCCTTGTGGGCACTGTAGATAATGACGCCTGTAGAAATGGAACAAAATAGCACGTAAGCGTAATGAAATTTAATCAAGAGACCCTACCTGTGTAGGCTAGCATGTCCACCACAAATATGAGGTTGCTTGCCATAGTGTATGCTTTATGGGTTGGTGATTTGTGTCGCTCAAGAACAAAGGCTGCTTTGATAGCTGCACAAGAAAAGACACATCATTTACTTCATAAGTATCGCTTCTGAAAACACAATGAACAGACGGTTGATGAACTAAGTAACAGAGATTACCACGACATCGAGAGTACCATGGCCATCATCTGGGTAAGTTGCCTTTATAGCAACAATGTCATACCACTGGATCTCAAGCTTATTCTTGAGTCTGCCATCAAGAGCTTCCCACATGAGCTTATGCTTTGCAAAGTAACAACCAAACGTAAGTCATAATTCGATGAGTTACATGTTTTATATATTTCTGCCCGTTAACAACCATTTATGATCAATTTTAATAAAGAACCATATTGAATGACTCAAACTCAAAGCTCATCATGAAGTTCCTAACAAAGTTATAGTTAAATCTACCAATTGGTTGTTATAGATGTCATTAAACAAATGCACCAGGCACATAAGTCCCATATATCAACAATGGAATGTTCATCACATTTGATCTCCAACGTCTATGTCTTCATGATTATCATTCGTTCAAAACAAACATACCAATATTTGTAAGATTAGATCAAACTACAGAGCATGCTAAAAATATGAAAATACTAACTTAGGGGGTGTTTGGTAATGCTTATTTAAAAGAAGCGATTCTTTTTCTACCTGCCTTTTCCAACCAATAATCAAAATCCAAATGTTGAAAATAAAGTTGAACCTAATTACATACCCTAACCTTTACAATAATGATTCATAATAAAAAGCGAATTACAATATTTATCAGGACCGAAATTCTTACCATAAATGACATATCTGAATTTATAATGTGTGTTCCTTGAGTTGCATGTTTTTTCAGCCGCCAACCTGTTCACCGATTGTGTAATGGGATACATACGATTATAGAGTGTGTCAGTGTTAATTTAGTGACATAAAAACCTATACAAAAACAACGTCAAGCACTAATTTCAACCTTCACTTGCTTGACGTGTGCTATTGGAACACCTTCAAATCCACCTGGAAACTTTAGAATTTGATATGCAATCATAATTATGTCAAACTGCCTTCAATCGAAAACCCTAAAAGATAAACTAATTATAGATCAACAAAATTAACCTAAAAACATAAACTTTATACCAACGAACGTACATTTTAAGTGGATCATTGAACCAATCGGTGGTGATTTATTCTGGCACGGCGTCGATGTATTCTAGTGGCCACATCATGAATCAAACATAAAAATCGTTTAATGCAAATCAAACATAATTATTCATTCCAGTAAAAAAACAAAATCAATGAAAATAACCAAAAGTAATATTCAAATTTTTTGTTTTATCAAAGATACATGTTGAATATCGAGATTGTAATCTTTATTTATGATTTTGGATCACCATTCATGCACCTGCAAAAAGGAAATAAAAAGTCAAATTTAAGAGAATTCCTGCTAATATTAAATCCTTGATTATGAATAAAACTGGTATTCTAATTATTTGAAACTAAAGTTGAATAACCTTGGTTATTAATGATAGATCGAAAGTTGTGAGATGAAGATGGATATTAGGGTTATTTGATGGAATGGGTGATTCCAGAGGATTTTGAATTTGGAAATACCACTGGAGTAGGGAAATCAGTTTAGGTTGAATGAGAGAATGTCGGGATTGTGTTAATTTTGTAAAAAGGCACTGAGACCTTACAATAAGATATCAATTTTGTTTTGGAATATTTTTCACAACGTCCAGCCTGCTCTAGTGGTTGAGACGTTTGTATGTGGATGGAATGTCTCAGGTTCGATCCTTGCAAGCGCCAAACCAAATTTTTAATCAATTTTCGGGAAAATAATAAAATGTTGACGAAAATGCCCTTTGACGTGGCAAATATTGTTCCTAGAAGTGTGCCATGTCATTTTTTCTTGCCATGTCACATATGCCAAGTCATGTCGTTGCTGCTATATATAAGTAAAGATATATATATATATATA
>BQNB010136733.1:0-17957 GCA_026074375.1 Tanacetum coccineum
TTGATTATTCCGAGTAAACAAATATAGCTAAGAAGCTACATCAATATATAACTAGGTATATTTTTACCTGCAGAAGCTCCATCTCTTCTTTGGTAGGGCAGAATTTAATAAGGTTCTCTACTTGATCAGCATCTAAGAGTGATTCATCCATGGCTAAAACAGCAACCTGCAGATGCCAAGTATATTTGCTTTTTTATTCAACTTAGGGATACAAAAACTAAGAGTATATATATTTCCATTTATTACATCTTATAAATAAATGTTAAAGCTATGATAGAAACAGTGTGACGAGTCAGAATAACTCAGGGACCAGATGTGAATACTTTCAAAGTTGGAGGACTGGAAGTATAACTTTTCATAAGTTTGTTGGAATTACCCGCCCGAAGTCTGTTACTCTCTTCTCAGCCTATAAAAGGCATTTCTTTCCCATTTCTCATTTAGCTAAGATTTGTAATAGTTTTTTTCTCTCAAATTCTCTCCTTATTGAAATGGTTGTAATCATTCAATTCTATGATTCTGTCAATAACATTCAGTTTTGATTCTTGTTCTAAACCCATAGAATCCTAACCGTTTGTTGCCATTGAAACTGTGTTCTACCATTTCTTAAGCTGAAATCTAGTTCGCATTGTTTCAAACAGCATAAGGGTACAAGAAAATTGAAAAATCATTTTAATCCAAATAGTCGAATACATCAACATCTTTTGTTGATGTAAAAAGTCCACACTTAGTTACTTACCATCAAGTCAGGAAGTGGGACCTTAATCTTTGTGAGCATGATTTCTGTGTTATTGGCTCTCCTCAAATCAACCTAATAAAAAACCAAATTGGATGCTGAGTAACTTCAAGGATAAATTATTTTAGTTAATATAGAAGCATACCAGGTGGATTCTTTCGTTTTTTAAACCAGTAGACTTGCGCTGTCCTTCTCCTTTAGAGGTATCTTTCTTTGGAACTACTGCAGAGAATAGTGTCTCAAATTCTGAGACATCGAAATTTGGCGCACTATAATCAAGAATGTACACTGATCTTAGAATGAAATCCATTATAAAGATACGGAAACAACATAAATCAGAAAGAAAGAAAATATCAGAAATATGCGTAACACTTTTTTTTTCAAAAGGTAACTTCAAATGGTGCAGAATGTGGAATACCTTTGGGATTCTCCAGGTCTTTGTAATTCTTCCCACAAGCTTCCTTGCAAAGGTTTGGTGACCTTGCTCCAATGCAGTGGCTTTAAATTAGATCTTCGAGGTGCTGCAGCAGCCATTCTAGCTGGACGTGCAAGTGGTACTGGTGCAGGTGGTGGAGTTGGTCCTAATGACCGAGGCCTGGGCGGAGGTGGTGGAGGAGGTCCAGGTGCACGGCCACCAGGTGGTGGTGGTCCAGGTGCACGACCTCCAGGTGGTGGTGGAGGTGGTCCCGACATTTAATCTTATTGCAGTTATTATATGAACTAGCCCCTCATTGCACAACTGTCCTAAAATTAATTGTAAGGCTAACCCTTGTCAACAATTTAGTCAAATGACGCTATCCTAAATAACACAGTAGGAACAAAATTCAAAGAACATAAGTTAAAATTACAAAACATTTAGCACATTACCATAAACCCTTTCAGAAATCTCAAAGACAGTGACTTGATCCAAAATCTTGATCTTATTAAAGTCAAATTCGTTCAATTAAAATTGTTGACTTTATTATACACAGATGGTTCTTCAACACAACCCACCAATCTGATTTCAAAAAGCAGTTGAATCTTAACTTCAAATGCTGATTTAGATCCCCAAGAAATGTAATGTGGGTCAGCTCATAAATTGCTGCAAGTGATCCATGGTTGACTTGGATTATTGGTGATATGGCGTTTGCCACCGGAGAAACTACAAGGTCAACCTTTTAACAACCACTTGAAATATTCTACTAACAAATTTGTAATTTTATAATGATTAAATAATGACTGAGATCCTCTTATGGATTTAAAAAGGTATGTCAGAGTAAATCTTTTTCATTTTGAAGACTGTTTTAGGAGGGATTAGTAAGTTTATAAAAAGGATGACGCATTTCCTTTTCTCTACACTAACTGTTTTTTTTTTCCCATTTAAAATTCTTATTGTGTGTATCATTAAGATGGTCAGATAACATGGCACGTTGGGTTTTAAACATCAATAAGTCAATTCTATATTGATACTATTAGTACGTTTAAAAGTTAAATAAGTCACTTAAATATTCCTAACGAGTATCGGCAATATCAAAAGTTAAATGCCCATAATAAATGTAAATATCTTTAAAGTAAAAAAAAAAACATTCAAAGTAGTTATCTTTCTCTATATCTTCCATCAAGTAGTTTATTAAGGCCAAAGTTTCAATTGCATCCATTGCGTTCGATGAGAGCATCACACTATTGGAAAGTGATGCGATAGCATCGGGGTGCATCTTGGAACAATTGCGCATCACAAATCCTGATGCGTTTTTGCCATTGCATCACTCTGATGCGCGATGTGCGCAATTTAAACCAAGATGGCACAATTTATTTAACATAATCCCCCAATGTGTTTCTAATGTGAGGGCACTGAAGTACTTTTTTTCCTCTTATGTCTCGCACACGAAAAAGCGCGTTTGTTTCTCTTACGTCTGCAACTAGTGTGACTTAGGCTTCGTTTGTTTTTTCAGAGGTTTTACCTCTTCATCTGCAAACCATGTTTGCAGAAGAAGAGTTACATATAAAGTCTTCATTTGCATGAAAAAAACCGTTTGTTTTTTGTTCTATGGAAGTACTTCTTTCATTCATTTTTTTCTTTATCTTTTTCACTAGTGTTTAGAGGTGGCAAAACATTTCATTTTTTACGTTTTCATCCATTTTGTTAAGTTTTGACCTTTTTTTTTAGGTTTTTGTCTGTTTTTTTACGTTTTCATCCGTTATTTAACGTGTCCGTGTTTTTTACGTTTTCCTCCTTTTTTTACGTTGTGTACGTTTTTTTTACCTTTTCGTCCGTTTTTTTACGTTTTCGTCTATTTATTTACGTTTTCGTCCGTTATTACGTTTTCGTCCGTTTTTTTACGTTTCGTCCGTTTTTTCCGTTTACGTGCGATTCTTACGTTTTCGTCTGATTTCATCCGTTTTCGTCTGTTTTTTACGTTTTCGTCCAATTTCAACCGTTTTCTTACGTTTTCGTCTGTTTTTTACGTTTTCGTCTTTTTTTTTACGTTTTTGTACGGTTCTTACGAATTCGTCCGTTTTTGCACGTTTTCGTCTTTTTTTTACGTTTGCGTCTGTTTCCGCACGTTATCGTATGTTTTTTACGTTTTCGTCCGCTTTCGTTGAAGTAACGAAAAACGTTAAAAAACGACGAAACACTACCGCGGAAAGTATACGCAAACGTAAAAAAACATACGGAAACGTTAAAAAAACAAAAACGGGCGAGGAAAACGTATAAAAAACGGAACGAAAACGGTTAAAAAAAAATGGACGAAAGCGTAAGGAAAACGGACGAAGCGTAGAAAACGGAACGAAAAAATCGTAAAAAACGGCCTGAAAACTTAAAAAAAGGGCGGAAAAACCAGTTAAAAATACGGACGAAAAACGTAAAAAAACCAGGACTTAAAAACGTAAGAAATCCGAACGAAAATGTAAAAAAAATAGGCGGAAAAAACGTAAGATAAAGTACGGAAAAAATACAAAAAAGGGTGGAAAAGAACGAAAAACAGACGGGGGGGGGGGGGGTCGAAAACGAACGAAACTTAAAAAGGCGGATGAAAACGAAATAAAACGGACGAAAACGTACCAAAACGGACGAAAACGTACCAAAACGTAAAAAACGGACGAAAACATAAAAAAAATGGACGAAAACGTACCAAAACGTAAGAAAACGGACGAAACGTACGAAAACGTATCAAAACGTAAGAAACGGACGAAAACGGATGAAAACGTAAAAAAACGGACGAAAACGTAGAAAAAGTGATAAAAACGTACGAAGACGCAAAAAAGTGAAAAATTGGGTGGTGGTGGTGGGAGGTGGTGTTGAAGAAGTGGAAAGAAGTGAAAGATTATGTCTGAAGAAGTAAGAAGTGCTTTTTAGCACTTATGTCTGCAAAAAAAACAAACACACTTCTTTAGTAACCTCTTCCCTCTTGCAGACAAAAGAGGCAAGAAGTGCTTTTTTTAGAAAAACAAACGAAAAACTTCGGATCACCTCTTCAATTGCGGAGATGGTATCGCATACCAGAAAAAGCAAACACAAAGTCTTTTTACACCTCTTAATCTTCACAAATATAGAAAAGCGCCTGACCCAGTTTAATAAGCAAAATCCAAAGAAATTAGCAATTTAATACCAATCCTATCAGCTACATATGATAACAACAATACAAGACATTTGGTCAACAAGACCATTAAGGCCTTGGTACTAAAAACATCAATTAGTATAAATTGGAAGATAATAAATAAAGAGAGTTGTACCTAGCTAGGGGGGTTTGATGAATTTAGAAACAGTGACATCATCATCGATTAAGGTGTATTCGTATATCCATTTCCTGTTTTCTGGTGAAACCATTGCCGCTTAATATTTCCAGGTGGTTTTCTGATGTCTGTGTTTGTTGTTGTTAAGTTGTGTAGAGAAAATATGAGAAGGAATTTGGTATTTGTTTTTGTGTTGGCTCTAGAGCATGTTTACTGTTTAGTCGAAAAAGTTAACTTATTTTTAATTTTTAATCACTTATAATTGTTTAAATCTATTCTAAGTTGTTTTTTTAAAACTTGGCAAAATTCGATGAAAATACCTAAAACTCACAAAAAACACCCACAACTTGCCGGAAATGTCAATCCGATTAATCAGCTAAAACCGATTACAATCTAACGGGGTCGACCGCCCACTACCGATTCACGATTTTTACAAACTTGCAATATTTGTCAAACCAAATATATACCCAATTTAAATACAAAATTTGTCATATCTATAAATACCAAATCGGACAAAAAAAATATAACTACCAAAACGTAACAAAGAATAGAAAGAGTGTTTTAGCAATAACATTTTTAATAACAGCTTAAGCGACCCGTCATTTAAATAGAGAAATCATTCTTTGATCTTGAGCAAGTCCTCAAGCTCTTTCACGACAAGGTCCATAGTAGGTCGGTGCCTTCGATCAAAATGCAAGCATCGATACGCAATTGTAGAAAATTTATTCATAGAGTCTGAATTCAAATGTTCCTTCAAACTAGGATCAACAATCTCGTCCAATCTCTTCCTTTCATAGAGCTGTATAGCCAAAGGGCCTGATAATAAGATACCATCATCGTCTTTGATAGCGCATAATCTTCCACATAATACTTCAAATAGTACCATGCCGAAAGAATACACATCTGATTTTTTCTTCACGATGCCAGTAACCATGTATTCTGGTTCGATATAGCTCATTGTGCCGCAGGCAAGGGAAACAATAGTGATTCTATTTAATCCAGCAAAAGTTAACTTAGACAATCCGAAATCAGAAACTTTTGCAACCCAATTTTCATCTAACAAAATATTTGCACTCTTTATATCGCGATGGATTATGCTTAAATGCTCTCCAACATGATAATGGAGGTGTTCCAACCCACGAGCCGCACCAACACATATTTTGAGTCTTTGATTCCACGTAAGAGTATAATTAGTGGTATTCTTACGCCTCAAATATTTATCCAAACTTCCACGTTGTGCATATTCATAAACTAAGATTTTCTCCTTATCTTCTTCACAATATCCGAGAAGAGAAATCAAGTTTGGATGTTTTTTCCCAGTAAGTAAGTTAACCTCGTTTAAGAACTCCTTTAGCCCTTGTCCAAACTGCTCATTTAACCGCTTTATAGCAATTGGGATGGATTTACCAGTCTTGTACAGAGTTCCTTTGTATACAAGACCATATCCACCTTTTCCAATACAATCTTGGAAATTTTTGGTTGCTACTTCTATCTCTTTGAATGATATTCTGAGGTGTTGCCACTCTTTTGGTCTTGACGTTGACCCTTTATCCAATAAATTATTTCGACTTAATATTTTACCTGCATCCTCTTCTATATCCAGCTTACTCCTTACCTCCTCCAGCTTTACCCCCCTCCCATCTGTCTTATTACCATCTTCATTAGCAACCGCCCCTTTGGGGTTTAAACCACCGTTTACATGGTCCAAATCATTAATCTTAGTATAAGGTTTGTGGTTCTCGTCATCTGATGTACAATTTTTAAATGCACCAGCATCTGCATCGCCATTTTCAGAAGTTATCCTACTTTCCACAGGTAAAAGAGTATGTTGCATTTCGGCCACCTTAAAAATTTCTTCTTCCTCAAAAAACTCTTCATATTTATTACTTTCTTCCACATTCACGTCTTCCGATTCTCCTTCTATGGTATCCGAAAAAAGTACCTGATCCATGTATAAGTATGCATTCAACTTCTACTGGTTACTACATGAGAGCAATTTTGGTATCTATAGGAAGGCAAAAGGCTTACCTCTGCCCTAAAGTTTTCAGCCATCTGGCCCTTTGCATCCCACATACCATCAACTTCGTCACGGATGAAGCTCAGTATACTGCTTCGCACAAATGCCGTGTGGAACATTACTCTAAACATCATTTCCTCGTTGACATGATCTAAGTGTATGCATTCAAGCACCACATCCCCTTGAACACAAAGATTTACATCTATTATCAGAAGCTTACGTTCTTCCTACAATCATAAATGGAATATGTTATCTCTACTATATTTCCCTGCTCATTATTAACCAGAGGAAAATTTATTGGATCTTTTTATCTGCATAAAAACTTAATATCATAAAAGCTCATTAGAAGGTATATATATTCTAGGAAAAAAGTTCAATGTAGAACCAAAATTTATTAAAGACCAAATGAACCAATCCTCTCCATCCATTTTTTCATCAAATTAAAAAAAAAACTCACTTTCCACTTCTTTTTTAAAAATTAAATAGCTGGAAACGTTTTATCGTACGAAAACGAAAACATACCTCGCGCGATAATTAAATCATCTTTCTATAGAGGGTCACTTCTATATACTTTCGCCAACCTTTTCTCGATT
Source organism: Tanacetum coccineum (assembly GCA_026074375.1). Lineage (NCBI taxonomy): Eukaryota > Viridiplantae > Streptophyta > Magnoliopsida > Asterales > Asteraceae > Tanacetum > Tanacetum coccineum. The sequence goes on from BQNB010136733.1 coordinate 7,058, forward strand.
TTTTTTTTCAGTTACGTCTGGAAAAATCACATGTGATTTGTATCACAAATCACATGTGATTTTATGAAATCACATGAATCACATACAAATCACAAGTGATTTTTCCAGACATAACTGAAAAAAAAATAGAAAAAAAGTTCGTCGAAAGTATACCGTTTGCAAGATATAGTATTATTTTTAAAAAAGAGGTGAAAAGTGATTTTTTTTTATTTTGATGAAAAAATGAGTGGCTAAAATTGATTCATTGGGTCTTTAGATAATTTTTGGTCTACATTAATCTCAATTGAAAAATAAAATGTACCGTATAGTGAAAATATATAAACGAGGTAGGAATGCATACCTGTCGATAGTTACGAGCATGTTTCTTGGACTTTGAGGATGAAAATAGAAGTTTAGAGCTCCTATTGGCTGTTGTTAAAGTTGAATCCTGACCGTAGATCCTAATTACAGGTCGACAACCCTTTTTACCAAAATAAGGAAGGAACCGAAGTATGATACAATCCAAAGCTAAAGGTGTGTCTGAAGGTGGCCAATCAGAACCCAAATTCCTTCTAGATAAATACTGAAGATACCTTAATTGTGAAGGTTGTGGATTTAAAGGTGTTAAAAGATGAAGAAGCTCTTTAGGAGCTTGCTTATACACCATTTCAAGAGTCTTTTGTTCACCGTTGTATTGTTTTCCACACAAAAGAAGTGCTGCAAGCATAAATGCAAGAACGGGCCACCCTCCCTTCTCACAGTGCATTAAAAGCACGTTTTGTTGTCCAGCTAGTGACAGCCAACTTTCACTACATCTCAAAAAGTGGTGGATCACCGTTCATATTGCCGAGGGTACTCCATGACTGTCATATCATACTGAGACAATATGTCGGAAATTTGAGTCCGTTTGTCACCTTCTTTAAAGTTACAAACCATAAAAGATGAATCAGGATAGTAGTCTTGGAGCTCAGCCACAATTCTACCCATGTAAATGTTGTACTCATCTTCTTCAAGTACTTCAGACGAGAAGCAGCAATCAAAAACTGCAAACGTAGGTCAAGAGAAGCGAGTTCAGCATCATAAGATTTGAAACTTAAGCAATTTCCATTTCACATAAATTAATCTAGCATATCAGGCAGCATATTCTCAAGCTTCATATACAAAAGTTTCAATTTTACTGACAATATTGTCTTAAATCAACGTGGACCCGAATTTCACTGATTTAGTACTCTTCGTTTAGCAATAGCACGATCCAAATTACACTTCTTCATAAAGCTAACCTAGCATAATGTTCTTAGTGTATGTATTAACATACTTATCTCTATGTTCCAGGTTGGCCATTGTAACAAACTAATCATCAAATAAGGATGTATATTGTTATTTTCCTCTTTTGTTGTTACTAGCCCGTAATTTATCTTATCGAACAATTTTTACCAAAATTTAAGGCTAACCCTTGTCAAAAATTTAGTCAAATGATGCAATCCTTAATAATAGGAACAAAATTGAAATAACCAAAGTCAAAGTTACAAAACATTCAGCAAATTACCATAAACCCTTTCAGAGATCTCAAGCAGATGATCCGGTGTCTTCCGGTTAAAAAAACGTTTAAACAACGCCATTTAAGGGCGCTGTTACAAACCCGACCTGATCCAAAGTCAACCGAGATGGATCTTTAACACATCCCACCAATCTGATCACACAAACCGTTAAATCCAAACTTCAAATGATGATTTTGATCCCTAGTTTTCAAGAAATGCAATGTGAGTCAGTCATAAGTTGTTGCAAGTGGTTCATAGTTGAGTTTGATTGTTGGTGATATGGCATTTGCCATTGGAGAAACTACAAGGTCAACCTTTTAACTACCACTTAAAATATTCAGCAAATTTGTACTTTTATAGTAATGATTAAGTAACAAGTGGGATCCTCTTATTATGGATTTAGGAAGGTTTTCTGTCTGATAATACTGCTCTATAGGAAGGATGGGTAAGTTTTTAAAAAGATAGTGGTTACGTATTAAAAAACTAATTTGACATGATGTAGCAATGTTGTTGCATAATAGGAACTACATGTGCAATTATGTGAAGATCAATGAAACAAATCTCAAGGGCCAACGTCTTGTTTCAGTTTGGCTCATTTTTTATGACAAAGAGCATTTTAAATCAATGCGTACGTGTTTTTACTTGAAGTGAATCATTTCGCCATATGCTTCTATCTTAGTGTTAGGTTTACATAAGTAATAAGGCCTACTTTGTATTATTACCCAATGACTCGATGACCCTAGCTAATTATTAGCAACCTAACATGACATTGATTCTGAAGTACACTTAAACGGGACCGAGTTAAGATCAATGTAGACCCAACATTTGTCATAGACCCAATGAACCAATTCTGGCCACTCATTTTTTCATCAAAATAAAAAAACTCATTTTCATCTTTTTTTAAAAATAAAATATCTTACAAACGGTAAATCGTCACACGTCAAAAAAAATTACCATCGCGACTGCGTATTTTTTTATCTTTCAGTAGACGGGTGACTCGATATACTTTCGAGGAACTTTTTTTTCGATTTTTTTTATCAGTCACCGTATTTGGAAATATCATTTTGATTCGTATAACGATCATATATGATTCGTATAAAGGGATCATATATGATTTCATAAAAATCATAACGATTTCATAAAATCTATTCGATTCATAAAATCTTATTGATTTGTGATTCCGACCAAACTTTTTTTCAATTTTGTTTCAGTCACGATTACGAAAATTTATATGATTCGTTATGACTTTTTAAAAAGATAGTGGTTACGTATTAAAAAACTAATTTGACATGATGTAGCAATGTTGTTGCATAATAGGAACTACATGTGCAATTATGTGAAGATCAATGAAACAAATCTCAAGGGCCAACGTCTTGTTTCAGTTTGGCTCATTTTTTATGACAAAGAGCATTTTAAATCAATGCGTACGTGTTTTTACTTGAAGTGAATCATTTCGCCATATGCTTCTATCTTAGTGTTAGGTTTACATAAGTAATAAGGCCTACTTTGTATTATTACCCAATGACTCGATGACCCTAGCTAATTATTAGCAACCTAACATGACATTGATTCTGAAGTACACTTAAACGGGACCTGATATCCCAACCACAATTAGAGATCGAGGACAAATTAAACATATACCACATTAAGGATATACATTAATTGTTTTATATTGACTTGATATTTAACAATTTAAAATCAAGTAAACCGTTATTATAAACTGTATTGCATAATGCAGTACTGGGAAATGCTAACCACGATTTTTCGAATTATACTTAACAACCACAAACTTAGAATTGTATGATTCTTCCATATATAACTTTCATGATAATATAGAGAGTATAAGAAGAAAAAGAAATTGAACGGAAATTAATATTACATTATTTATTTCACAAATGAGCCATATATTTACAGTAGAATAATGACTAATCTTCAAATCCCTTAATATAAGCTCAAAGATATGTATCCAATATAAAACAGATTTGGAAAATGGCATGATCAACACTAATTACAAAGTATGAGATGTAGACGATACAGCAAATATGTTGGGCCGATTCAGTGCCCAGTAATCAGCTCCTAGATTTAAACAGAAATTAGGCTAAGTATTGAAGAACCTCTGAGTGGTGGACTTAGAGGTAATGAAAGAACCTCTGAGTGGACTCAGAGGTAATGAAAGAACCTCTGAGTGGTGGACTCAGAGGTAATGAAAGGACTATGTGAGTGCAAAGCCTTAGAGAGCAACATCAGACGTATTCGAGTCAAAGACATCGTCAAGGAAGTCGAAGATTACTTGAAGACATACTCGTCAGCTGGGATGGATATCAGCTGGTATATAAAAGGAATACGTTGAGGTTTTAAGGAGAGTCAGAGGTGGCAATACTCTGACTATCCTATTACCCCTTGAAGAAGAACAAGCTGAGCTTAATGATTGTTCTCTAAAGAAGGCGGGAATCTTAACAAGTGTTTATGGCGGGATAAACATTGGTTTAAGTTAAAGCCTGTACCAAGTACAAGTATAAATTTGGTAAAAGTAGTGCGCAATTGCAGAACTGTCATTAATATGGCGGGTATTTCCAAGATGGACAGTGCTCTTAAATGCCTCGTACGCCCTCCACTAGTTTCTTGACACGTTGCAACTACCCTTACTAAGGACGCAACCTCGTATTAGTATAAATAAAGAATGTTGTAAGGAGTAAATTCTTTCGCTTTTATTGTTGTTGTTATTATAGGCATTTACTCCTTTGTCGAACTTACACCATAGACCTCTGATCCTGTCAGCTGGCTATATAAGTTCGCTTGTAAACTTGATACTATATTAAGTTTACTTGTTCAAAGGGTAATCATACATTGTCATTCAACCTGTGCGATCCATAGCACATTGTAATACTTTGATTCTTAGTCAATAAAGCATTACACGATTGAAAAGTTATTACTTGTGTTATTTACATTAGATAAGTGTTATATTCCATATAGACGTGTTATTTGGGACTTTCAATTGGTATCACAGCAGTGTCGATTTATAAAACCTTTTAGAAAATGTTCTTTATTTTAAACAAATCAAGATCTAACCATGTCTGGAACCATAACACCTATCCCACCACCTTTTGGTGCAAGTTCTGGTAATCCGGGTAGCCCTAATGTTAATAGGATTGACACGATGCCTGCAACTACTGACCCTATCAACACCACAACTACGATAAATGTAGCTCAAAGTGTTGTTGATGAGAACCTACCTCAACTGCTTGATTCAAGAGGAGGGTCTCATGTCACAAATGTTCCTGCTTTTGACCAAGAGGATTTCACGAGTTAGGAAGTTAGGTTTCTGGTATTCCTTGATGGACTTGAACCTTACCTTCTAAAAACTCTAGAAGATGGACCATTTATACCTATGTCAAGTTTGTCCACTACTGAAAATCCCTTACCCAAACGTCAAAATCAATGGTCAAATGCTGAGAGTCGTCTTCCTAATCATGATAAACGATTAAAAAATATCATTATATATTGTTTACCAAATGATGCTATGAAATCTGTCATTAAGTGCAAAACTGCTAAAGAAATGTGGAATGATCTCATCTTAGCTCATGATGGACCATCTGATACAAGAGATGCCAAGATTGCAGCCTTAAGACTTAAGTCCAATGCTTTTAAATCACTTGAGGGTGAAAAGGTAATGGGAACATTCAAAAGGCTGAAATGCTTGTTAAATGACCTTGAAAATAATGGTTGTCCATTCCTCAAGCAGAAGTCAATGCCACGTTTGTTAATAGCCTGCCAAGAAAATGGCCGAGCATGAATCAAACTCAGAAGGCAAATAATTCCATTAAAAACGACAGTCTGGCTACACTGTACGACAAGTACAATTATGAGGAAGGTCTGATTGATCAAATCTATGAGTCAGAGACACAAAGATTTTCAATTAAGGCCTCAAGCTCAAAAGCCTTGATTTCTAACACACAATCTCAGGACAGTGACTCAGATGTTGAAGAGGATCAGAGGACCAGCAATGAATTTATGGCTGACTTGAATGCTGAGTATAATGAAAGAGCTCTGCTTGCAAATCAAAAAAAGATTTTATAAAAGATCTGGGAGGGTTGGATCTGCTAGGAAACACATATACAAAACTAAAGAAACTTGTTTTGCTTGTGGAAAAACTGGCCATTTTCAAAAAGATTGCCCTTCAAACAAAACATCCACTCCATCTTATCCATCCTCAAACAACTCATTCAACAAATTCAAATCATACACACCACCCGTCAACCAAACATCTTCCTATAACACTGGTAACTATCAAAAAGACTACAAGGAAAAATACAAGGGACTTAAAGCTGAAATGGCTGTCCTAACCCAAAGGATTGATAAACTAACAAAGGGAAAGAGTGAAAAAGGCAAGAATGAAAAAGGAAAGAGTGAAAAAGGGTTGATAGCTGAGTCATTTGACTGGGATGAAGAATATGTGTCCTCAGATGATGAAGGAACCATCAGGATTAGAGCTTTTATGGCAATTGCTGAAGATGAGCCTTTCGTGGGGAAGGCTGATGCAAGATTTGGTTAATGGGTTGACATCACTATGAAAAAGGTACACAGACTTTTGTCTATAACTGATAGTGATGTTAAAAAACATGTCTTAGATTACACTCATGTTGACCTTATTTATGTAGAGGATCAGAGAAAAAACATGGTTAACACTTATAATCTTCTTAAGCAAGAATTGTCCCTACATAAGTCTGAACTGAGTAATCTGAAAAATTCCGTGTCCATTAATTGTTCTTTTCAAAATGAAGTCATTAGAGTCAATCTAGAAAATGAATCTCTGAAGGATGAGATCTTTGAACTAAAAAGGGTCATTGAAAAATGGACATGCAGCAAAGTCACTCTTGACCAACTACTCTCTGAGCAAATACCTGGCAATATTGTCAAAGCCCTTAGAGGAAAAGGTAGGAGAAAAAAGAACAACCTCTCTAAGAAAGTTCTGTTTAGCAAGGCTGATGTATCCACATCTGAGTCTGCTCCTATGATCACCTCTGACTCTGAGGATGACAGTGACATTCAGGGACCTCTGCCCCCTCTTCCTAAGTTGACTGAGGTAAATCCATCTGGTGCTTCTAAAAGTCTTATTTCATTGTCTGACCTTACTGGTAACATGGCTGATTTGACACTTAATACTGCTTCTGAAGAGATTAAAAAATCTTCTAATAAAGTGTCACAAACCTATGTCATTAAGAAAAGGACTGAATCTGAGCATCCAGCTGTCCAAAGCTCATGTCCTGATAAGAATGCTTTCCCATTAACTGAGCAACTTCTTTTAACTCTGATGAAAGAAGTAAAAGGTATCAAGAACCAAATTTTGATCCCTTCAGACACTTCTTCCTCAGTGTCTCAGGCCTGTAGTTCAAAGACTCCTAAGCAAAAGGTCTGGTATGGACCATGTAAACGCTGTGGGATGAGAAATCATCTCTATGATGATTGCTACTTAAAACCTAAGTGTTCTACTTGTGGCTCAATCTCCCACACTACCAAGGAACACACAGAACAAACTGTTGTTAGGAAATCTTTAAACAAACTGAAAGGCCAATCCACATCTTCTTAGGGGCAGCGAATGGCGATCCTCAACCACATTACAAATTCACAATGTTTATCTAACAAGTTTATGCAGGCACAAGACCAAAATATTGAGGAAGAGAAGGATGATAAGTTTGTGAATATGGAGGAGATAGCTGAGGAACAATCTAAGGAGATTCCAACTGCTGAACAGCTGCTGGATGAAGTCGATAAACAAAACAAAGTTGTTCAAGAAACTCCAAAGAGCCCCTATGACACAGAGTCTGAAATCAAAGTAGTAAAGTCTTACTTTACTAGCCATATCCCTAAAGCACAAGATCAGATCATGCATGACTCTGATGAATCAGCTGACGTTTAAGAGGACTCTGACTATGAATCAATGCTTGAAGATGACCTTAGATCTGTCTCAGGGTTTGAAGATGATGACTCTGACAATACACAAGGAAATGATATGTCTTACTCTGACCACATCTTCCAAGATGATAATGCTTCCGCTGAACGTCTGAGTCTTCCAGATCATATGGATCATATCTGTGAAGAAGTCAGCTCTCTTCATTCAAAGCTTGGAGACATGAAATCTTCTATCATTCACCAAGTATCAGCTGAAATCAAGTCATCCTTGCCAACTCTTGTTACCACTGCTCTCTAAGAATAGCTGCCTGGACTTCTTTCAGCTACTCTCAAGGAATGCCTTCCATCAATCCTCCAAGAATCTCTGCAAACTCATATTCCAGCCGTCTCTGAATGATTGGCAGAGAAACAAACTAAGCTGCGCAAAAAAATGGTTAAGCACATAAACATACAGTTCAATATCTTTCATGTTGCTCAAAGTGACAGATTTGCCAGGCTTAAAACGAAACTCTCCAAAACACTCAAATCTGACATGGGAAAATCAGTGACATCTTTAGTTAAGTTTGGCATGAAAGATGTCAAGGATGACCTGAACTCTCAGGCCAAATCTCTGGGAAAATTCTGTCTGGATATCCAGAGTATGCAGACTCAGCTTAACGACATTCAGAGCCTTCTCGAATCAGTAGTGATCATTGATGATACTGCTGAGGGGCAGAAGAATAAGAAGGCCAAGGATGCAAACCCTGCTGTTGCTCAGGGGGAGCAACAGTCATCTGAACCCTTAGTTTAAAGTCAGGGGGAGCAACCAGACGATGCAAAGGTTGCTAACAAAGAATCAGCTCCTCCAGCCTCTGATAACAAGTCAGGTGAAGGAAAAGAATTAATTGTTCACAACTCAGAGAAAAAAAAGTCAGAAGGGATAATATCAGTGGAAGACGATTTAGATGAAGATGACAAGCAACCCCTATCCAAACGATTCAAAATCATGACTTATATTCCTGATATTCCAAATCCAACTCCTCTGAACACCTTTGTCCTAGATCATCTGCTCAAGTCTAAAGAACAACAAAAGTCCATACAAGAATTCACTGATCAGTTGTTTAAAAACACTTCCTCAAGGTTCTCACCAACTCCTCCCAAAGAACCAACACCTCCCAGAGATTCCTCTAAAGGCAAAGCAATCACCATTATGGAAGAACCAGGGAATGAGCTTGTTCAATATCAAGAAGAATAAGGATCTGATCCAAAAGTACCAAAGCTCAAACCATTCATTACCCCAGAGGGACCTCTTTCTTAAGAGAAATTCGATAATCAAATCAAGGAACTAAAGAGGACAAGTGATCTGAAAGCTAAAAAAGAAAAACCAGAACAAGAACTGAGGAAGTTGCTCAATCCAGCCACACTGAAGACTCAGGCTCAAAATGGACTGAACATGAGGCAAAGAAGGCCAAGATGATGGAAGAATACAACCATCAAATCTCCTACAGAGTTGATCGACTGCCAATCACAAAAATCAGCTATGTTGTCAATTCTAGAAAGGAGGCAACTATGAAGATCACCAGAGGCGACAATTCTCTAAATCTTATTTTCCATCCTAACTTCATATTAAAGTCGTTAGGTTTTAGTGAATGGCTAGAAATTTATGCTTTGGCTTCCAAAAAATTTGGGACATCAAATAATCTACTTTTGCAGAGCCTAAGAGCAAAATTTCAGTAGGTCATAAATCATGCAAAGAGGGTAGGACTTCCTCCACCGCCTGAACTTGCAACCTTTGGGTTGACTGCCGAAGAGAAGAAAAGGAAGAGGACTGAGCTTATCAAAGAAGTATTTCTAACTGAAGACGTCAGGGTTGATGGGATTGAAAGGAACTTGATTCCTCCCCCTGGGGTCATGCCAATTCAAGGTCTTGCCATCAACGAACCTGAGTCAGGAATCTTCTTTATGAATGGGAACACGGATATAGGCTTCCAAAGGAAAAGTGAGTTCCACCTAACTCCTACCATTGAGCTAATAACTTCAGAAACAAATCAAAATGGACTCTGAGATTGCTAGGGAGATGTTCTCAAGGATGAATTATGTAATAGATGTTAGGAGTGACTGTACAAAGGCTAGGGAGATTGTAAAAAAGAACTTAGATATTTTGGGCTAAAATGTAATGAAATAATGAAGTTTCTTTTGTTAATATTTATGTTAATTATGTGTAAGAAGAAGTTGTGTACTCACTTACCTTAATTTTAGACTTAGCATAATTTATATTCAAGTAGGGGGAGATTGTTTGGGTCGATTCAGTGCCCAGTAATCAGCTCCTAGATTTAAATAGAAATTAGGCTAAGTATTAAGGAACCTCTGAGTGGTGGACTCAGAGGTAATGAAAGAACCTCTGAGTGGTAGACTCAGAGGTAATGAAAGGACTCTCTGAGTGCAAAGTCTCAGAGAGCAATGTCAGACGTATTCGAGTCAAAGTCATCGTCAAGAAAGTCAAAGATTACTTGAAGACATACTCATCAGCTGTGATGGATATCAGCTGGGGTATGTAGAAGGAATACGCTGAGGTTTTAAGGAGAGTCAGAGGTGGCAATACTCTGACTATCCTATTACCCCTTGAAGAAGAACAAGCTGAGCTTAATGATTGTTCTCTAAAGAAGGCGAGAATCTTAACAAGTGTTTATGGCGGGATAAACATTGGTTTAAGTTAAAGCCTGTACAAAGTACGAAGTTGGTAAAAATAGTGAACAGTTGGCAGAACTGTTCACTAAAGTATGGGCGGGTAGTTTCCAAGAATGGACGTGCATTAAATACTTCGTACGTCCTCCACTAGTTTCTTGACACGTTGCAACTACCCCCACTGCAACTACCCCCACTAAGGACGCAACCTCATATTATTATAAATAGAGAATGTTGTAAGGAGTAAATGCTATCGCTTTTTATTGTTGTTGTTATTATAGGCATTTACTCCTTTGTCGAACTTACATCATAGACCTCTGATCCTATCAGCTGGCTATATAAGTTCGCTTGTAAACTTGATACTATATTAAGTTTACTTGTTCAAAGGGTTCATACATTGTCATTCAACCTGTGCGATCCATAGCACATTGTAATACTTTGATTCTTAATCAATAAAGTATTACACGATTGAAAAGTTATTACTTGTGTTATTTACATTAGATAAGTGTTATATTCCATATAGACATGTAAATTAGGACTTTCAATTGGTATCAGAGCAGTGTTGATTTATAAATCATTAAAAAATTGTTCTTTATTTTAAACAAATCAAGATCCAATCATGTTTGGAAGCTTACCACCTATCCCACCACCACCTGGAACAAGTTCTGGCAGTACATGTAACCCTAATCCTAATAGGGTTGACACGATGCCTACGAATGACATTCCCAACACTACACCTATAACCAATGTAGGTCAAAATGTTGTTGATGAGAACCTCCCTCAACTTCTTGACAATAGAGGAGGGTCTC
>BQNB010136734.1:0-17957 GCA_026074375.1 Tanacetum coccineum
CCCTCCTACCCTTGAAGTTTCAAGTAGCAATCCTACTTCCCCTACTCTTACCGGAGAGAAGGTTTGTTCATGGAAGACGCCGATGTTTTTCTCGTTGATCCGATTTGTATGGAGAATGATGACTCGTATTGCGATAAGGAAAAAGCTAATTTGTCTCTGGGCAACTTACTTACATTAAAAACCAAAACCTTTTTCTCGTCCTCAAGAAGTTGAAGAAATCAAGGGAAAAGAAGATGATGTTTCAAGTGATGTTCCAATCAATACCATTGTCTTGCCAATTAGAATCACTTTTGATAATCCAATTGATTTTAATGATCATTTTTCCAAACCAAAGGATTTTAAAAAGGACTTAACCGTTGCATTTGATCCCACCAAATCAAGTATTTTTCCACCTCCTTTGTTAGATTCCGACTCGCCTTTCACTGCGGAGTTGTTGGCTAGTGTTACCTTGAATTCTCGCGGAAACGAGGACAAAGTATTCAAACCATATATATTAGTTTATCATGCCATTTATGATAAAAATCTTGTAACATTGGAGGAGAATGTAAAAGAGAACATTTCCTCCGGGACTCTTTTAGTTTTCAAAGAACCGTCATTTCTTCTGCCTCCGCCAGAACCACCAGATGATTTTTTGAATTTTGAGCCCAATTTGGTTATGCGGAATGTTGTGCTTAATGAAGATTTCTACAAAACCAAGAAGACGTTACCTCTGAATGTTGAAGATGTCAATTCCTTCGCATTTGTCATGTGGACTTTTCTTTCATACTTCACTTACACCAAGGAATCACCTTTGATTTTCTCCTTTAGGAGTGAGAATTTTGTTTTTGACCCCGGCATCGTCACGTTTCATAAGCCAGTGGTATGTTCAATGAAAGTTTTCTATTTGCTCTCCCTAAGGACAAATTAATTCAGGGATCGAGTCGAGCTTGCGACTCGGTAACCAAAAACAAGCCGCTTCGTGGGAGTTCACCCCATGCTTATCCTTTTCTATTTTTCTTTCTATTTTTAATGTGTTGTGATGTGTTGTGGCTATCCTCTTCCGGTTTCTTGTTGTTTGTTGTTTGTTGTGATTTTTGCAGGATTGATCCAACAATTTCTGAAGCCTCTCGTGTCCGGTGTTGTGTCCCGTATCACTCGAGCTTCTTTTGAAATTAGTTTGGGGAGATCCGATATCCTTTCATCTTATCGATTCACGTTTATCTTTGCATACTTAATAAACGGCTTAGATTTTCGTAGAACCCGACCTTAAACATTGAGGACAATGTTTCGTTTTAGTTTGGGGAGGGAATCTATCGATTTGATGTTACCTGCTTATTGTTTTGTTCTCACGTACCCGTTTTCCCACAAAAATAGCAAAAATTTTAAATTTTTAAGATCTTATTTGTAGGAAAAAATGAAAAAAAATAAAAAAATATTAGTAGTTGATTAAATAATAAGTGTTAAGACACGAATGTAGGTTTTCCGTTGGTGAGAATAGAAAGTAATTTTTGACCCGATCGAACGTGTTGAGTTCTAGCTTTCTCCCTTAACAATTAATGATGATAGTTTATGCTAGTCTCATGTAGACTTTAAACATGCTAGACTTGAAATCATTAGTAAATGAAGACTTGTGCTAATCTCAAGTAGATTTTAAATATGCCGAGTTGGATTTTATATAGGCTAAGTATTTGCGAATTTCTTTATTAGAGATTTTAAATTGCAAAGAGTTAAAGAATGATAGTATTGTTCTGTTACGATATTAGGATGACTAAAACAAAGTTTATTTGGAAAACTTAAAGGCTTATAAGAATAACTTGTGGTTTTTCTTCCCCGAAGTTCTTAAAATGATTAATTATACGTGTTCTCTTTAATTTTTACAAATTAGAGTTTTACTCTTAAAAGTCTAATCAACATATTCAGAGAAAAAGCTTTATCGATGATGAAGTCAACATCATTTGTAAATAAGAATTTTAGTTCAAGTTTATACTTTGGTTTTCTAAAATGAAATTTTTCTATTTGCAAAAATAATGTGTTGAATTAATATTAATATAAAAAAAAAGAAAAAATGTAGTTGGTGACATAATAAAAAAGGATGCAAGTTATATCTTAATGTTAATAATAATATACAAACTCCATCGCAATAAAGTACATGTGCATTTGTCTGTTCGCTCCCGATGTAACATCAAAAGAAAGGATGGATGATGTATATTTAGGGTTGGTATCATAATAAGTACACGAACTATTTGTCGGAGGCGTGGCCGATGTGTCGTCAAAAGAAAAGTGATACCAGTTCCTAGCCTAATAATGTAAATAGTAATAATAATGTTGCAAGTTAGAAAATAAATAGTAAAAGTTTCATTTTCTAAAACCAAGGTATTCTTTTGAACTAAGGTTTGCAAAAGTCTACAAGGCTTTTTCATCGGAAGTTCATGCGTCTCGATTATTATTCTCCGGATGGGGTGTCAAAAGCCTTAGACATTACCCGAATAGACGGTGGGATGCTAGAAGAAAGAAAGTCATTCATGGGGCAATTTGAAACCACGATGTCTTAGCTAAGGACCTGGTTTTTTTGTTTGCTTTGAGTTGTGATCTTACTAAGTGATTAACATATTAGCCCAAAAGGCCCATGTGTAAAGCTTGGTCGGATTTCAACTATCTAAATATGTGGATTTAATGGTTTAAATTAATTTGAGCACACACACCTAAATATATGATTTATGTCGGGAAGAAAGTTTAGCAAGTTGTAATTATAAGTAGTCTTAGCATCTTAGCTCGTACTTAACAGTGATCTTATTTTTAAGCTTAGTATGGGAAAAGTGAAAAATCGGGAATGATGAAGTTATCTTTTAGACACTTAATTGTGCTTTTTGTTCCATGATCCTAAAAATTACCACTAAGGTAATGAAAACAATACATTATGTCAACACAAATAAGTTGTAGTTAGGAATATATCAAGAAAAATCATAAAAAGAGAAAAAGTTTTGAAAATGGGAATTCGGGTGTTTTATAACTTGTGATCTCTTAGTTCTCTCAACAAAAATCTTTGCTACTATTCAAAGGTTTAGTTTGGGGAAGTTTTGAGAAATTTGGTTATAAGGCATGTAATATTGCGTGAGGGCACGCAATCATTTAGTTTGGGAAATTTTAATAAGTGTAAAATACACATATCCGTTTATACAAAAAATAACCTTAAATGACCCAAAACAGACTAAAAATGGCAAAGATATGCTTGTTTTTATGTTTTGTGTGTGCAGGTACGGATAAGACAAAAATCATAAGAAAACCGTGAAAAACGGACACGAGAAACGGAATGGCACAAGAGAAGCCAAAGATTCAAAGCCAAAGCCAGAAAAAGTCAACTCTCAGTCAACTATGGGTCAACAAAGTCAACTCACTAGAAGACAAAACCCAAAATGTTTCAAATCAACCCTCCAAGTTTCAGAAAGTTACACTAATAAACCCCTAGTTCTTAATGGAGCCTAATCTACCCCTTAAATACCATACCCGGATCCAAAATCCCAAAACCTTAAAGCCCATTTGTCTTTTATAAAACCACAGGGATTTAAGTTGCCATTTTTAAAAGTTGTTCTACATTACAAATTAAATAATCAAAGAGAGGGACTAAAATTGCAATTACACAAAGTTTAAAACATATTTTTTCCACTGTTCAGTTATGAAAGGGCGCCAGGGTGTTGATACTATTCACTCGTCTCTTCAAAAAGTTCCCTGGTAAAAAGTTAGGGCAAATCAAAATTGAAGGGTACAGAAGACAATTCAAGGGCTCACTTACGCAATGGCAGGGTCAAATAAGTCTAATAAAAAGCTCTCATTGGCCAAAACTAGCATGGAATCACAAGTGGATATGAAGAAAGCACAAGAGGAGATGGGGATTTATACTACATCACTCAACACAAGTAAACACAAGATGTCACATCAAAGGATTGCACAGCTTGGCAATCCGTGGTGACTAGCAATGATCATACGACCATAAATGAAACCCCAATGATTGAAGGAATTCAAGGGGTGAGATTAGAAGAGGCGTGGGAAGCACTCAAGGGACTAGAATCTTCATCAACTGGCTATAAATAACTCACATTTCACACACATTCACGATCTAGGTAGTTAGTAGCTTTTACTTTTAGCTTAATTTTCAACTTTTAGATTAAATTTCCTTTAAACTTTGTAATTTTTTCCTTTTAAGCATTGTATATAAAGTTTTATGTTAATGTTAAGTCACGGTTTTTAAATAGTCTCTCATAAGCCTCTTTGTTTTCATAAGGCTCTACTTTCCTATTAAATGATAAGCTTAAATATTTAACCATGAATTAGCTATTATTGTCTTAAGCTACATTAATTGTAGCACAATTCTTACCTTAATATACCTTAACTCTTAAAACCAGCTAATAACTTTGTACCTTTGTATTGGATTATTTAGCTAATGGAGGAAAGCTAAAAGGAAGAGCTCTCTTGGACATTCACATGGCTTATTTCTAATAATGCAGAGGCTGTTGATTAATCTCAATTGAGCTTATGCCTTTCTGTTAAGCTGGAAGCCATTTGTAAGTTTTCTTTTACTTTCTAGTCCTTTAATTTTTAGCTAAAAAATTGGGCCTTTTTAAATAAAGTTTTAGCCTTAGAATTGCTTATTAGTTATTAATTGTGCTTATCTGGTTTCTAGCTGCTTACTGAGTTTAATATGTTAATTAGTTCTTTATTCATCATCTGTTTTTGCTTAAGAATATCTTAGATATTAGTAGTTTCAATTCTGTTTAAAAAGATTCACTGGAAAAGCCAAAAATATAAGTAGCATTAGTTGTAGATCTTAGAATTTAGCTTATTCAGTTGTTGATTTACGTTTATTAAGTTTGATTTAAGCTGTTTGAAGTCTGGTATCAAGGTTTAGTTTGTTAGATTTTAATTTCATAAGCTATTTTAAAATCTGTCATAGGTTAAGGAGTGTTTGGATTTAACTAGTTTGACCTTTAAAAGTCAAAATGACTTGTGCAATTTGTGTGGGTTAGTTTTGTTTTCACTTTAGGTCATAATAGTAATTCAGTTATTAAAGTTAATTTCTCAAAAATAAAAAAATTAGAGCTTAATATGTATGTTTCTGCACCAGGGGAGGTTTTGCCTTAAGTTTTGATTGCTTAAAATTTTAATAAGATTTTTAGGGTTTGGTTTGCTTGTAGTTTGCTCAAACACACTCCATAGGAGTGAGTTGTGTAGGATTTACCTTCAAGGTAACCTGCACATTGGTTTTGTGGCTTTGCCATTTGAACCAGCAGTACTAACAGCAGTTAGTACTGTTGGTTTTCTCTTTGCCATTTAAGCTAGTTTAAATAGTTTTTTTTAACCTTTAAATTTAAGTAAGTAGTAGTTTTCATATAGGTTAATATAGATTTAGTCTTGCTTTTCATAAAATAGCTCATTTTCTTAAGTAAACCTAGCTTAAAAGTTCATCAAAAACTCAAAAAGACCAAAAACAGTAGTAGTAATAGTTTTAGCTTTTAAGTTTTGAATTTCAACTTTTAATATAAGTTTTTATGATCTATTTTAGTAGCTTAAATATTGTTTGATAAGTCCTCAAAGGTTTAGCTTTTGTCTTGCTTTATTAAGCATTTGAGCTTTGCTTAATTTTAAGTTTTTTGAGTTTTCTCCTTAGTTTTCAATGTTTAGCTTAAAATTTAGATAGCTTAAAGAGTTTTCAGTTAAGTTTTCTTGTCAATTTTAGCTTAAGTACTTCATAAGCTTCTCAGAACACTTTTTGCTTTTTCATTTGAGCTTAAAATGAGCTTTGTGCATGCATTTTAGTGAAATCAAAGTTTTTCAAACACATAAGCTACCTTTCTGAGGTCAGACTTTCAAAAAGCTCTTAGAGCTGAGTTTCAGTTAATGATGTTTTTTTTACAAAAAATGCTGAAAACATGTCTTCTTTAATGTTCCAATATTTAGTTTTTGTATAAAAGTTAAAATATAAAAAAAAGTAAAAGGGTGTCTGCCAAAATCTAACCTACGACCTCTTACACACAACACACACGACTTACACCATGATTGTAATTTAGGCTCATCCATTAGCCTTTCCCCACATTTAATACTTGTAGTCATTTTCCTTTTAAGCTCTTTATAATAAGCCGTAGCTAAATAAGCCGTTTTCACAGCTTATTTGATAAGCTGAGTTGTTTCTTTAAATTTTCTAGTAATCTTTGTTACATTTTAGATTTTTCCTGAATTTTTCGTAATTTTCCATCAATTAGTTTATTTTTAATAGTTTTTCGAAAGTTTAAATCTTAGAAAATTCATAAAAATAGAAAAGTTTTATAAAAATTATAAAAATAGTTTTTAGGTTTATAAAAAGTACTTGTAGGTTTACATTCAGAAAAATCATTTTCAACTCTTCTAAATTTTTATTTTCATTTTTAAGCTTTTAAATTTAATTTTAAAAATAGGATTTTAATTTTAAAAATAGTTTAAAATAGTTTTATGAGTTTTTATGTTATTTTAGACTTTTCTAAGGTTAAAAATCATTTTTCTAAATTTTTAGGACTTAATTTGCTATTTTTTAGGATTTAGTTAGATTAAATTAGTTTTCAAATCATAATAAATTCAAAAATAATTAAAAAATGTTTTTCTTTTTCTTAAAATTTTCTTTTGTCCTAATTTAGGTTTAGAAATTTAGTTTGAATTTTTAGGAGTTAATTTAGTGTTTTTGCTTATTTGTCGCGTTTTATGTGTTCCCGTTAATTAGTTAAAGTGTTTAATTGCTTTCAATTGATTGTTGCTTTATTTAGAAGTTATAGATAATCAAAAATATCTTTTCTCTTATTCAAATCATAATCCGAGCTAAAACGTGGTTTCAATTTCACAAGTCGTTGGGGAAACGACCCGGGTGATCACACTTCCCGGTTAAATATACGTATTATATATTATATATATCTTTTAGAGTGAGCTTTTCTTAAGGGAGACTTTAGGAAAGTTCTTAATAGCTCTTTTGGAAATATTATTAGTATATTTTATTGTGTATCAATTTCTCCAAGCCATAACGTCTGGTATAGCTCTCCTGTACAGAAAGAAAAACCTCTTTTTCCACCCTTTCATGCCAGAGAAGTCTCCGCGGAATATTTGACCACCGGTACTCTTCCCGGTCCTTTTCTCGAAAGAGAACCTGATGCCCTTGTTTACTAACGTTATAAAAAATGAGAACAGTTTACAGAAAGGGACAATATTCTGGACTACGGCATATCGCTCAAACATAGTCAATCAGTTCAACCCTAACGGCACAAGCTGAGAAATATGTACCCAGAATTGCTTGATATCAGCCAATAGGAACGCAAAAAAAGGCACCCGTATCCCCGAAAACTCAAAATATTGTTCGTATAACCCTATCATGTCGTACGACAATTTGTCCATAATCCATCCCTTAGTAAGAGCAAACAAATATTAGATCTAAGGAGATGCCGTGTCGGAGCGTCAACGCTTTAACGTCTTTAGCAGTCATCTCGGATTCATAAGATGGCATGTCAAATTTGGGTAAGGCCGCAACGTCAGCGGTCTGATCTTCCTCGGACATTGTTAAAGATACCGAAGGGGACGGATAATATTAAAAGATAAACAGAGAGGAAAGGTATACCTGAGAGATGAAGCCAAAGATCGTGAAAGGACGTTTAGGGAAAGGAAAACACGCAGTAAAAATGTGGGAGGTCGTCTATTTATAAGGGAAAAGGGGAACATGAAACGACGCGTCGTTTGTTTAGCTCGACTTTCCTCAATCCAGTGTCAGAAACGATAAATCGCTTTCAGTGGCTCAGGTTAGTATAAATACCCTCAGTCTACTGCTATTGGGGCTAGCAGTAAATGCATTTCTCACCACAATATGATTTCTAGCCCATCCAGCAGCTACAAAATAACTTACTCTACGCCGGAGCTTGGTCTTGGGATCTCCCTTAAGGCTGAGGCTAACGCTTTTCTTTGCTTACTCTCAGGTACTCCAAGTTCTCACCAAGTACTAAGATTCATAGCATCATAACTGTTCGGATCTTTCTTAAACAGTTCCACATAGCATGTAGTTGATCATATATTGTTGCTATAGCATCATGTGGGTCCACCATGTTTTGGTCAATGTTATTGCGAGGTACTTTTGTTTTGTTAGGCCAATTTGGTTGTTGTCTTTTGTTTCTATTCGTGGGATGGGATCTTACTTTTATCCCCTTGTTTGGATAGTGGGGTTTTTTATTTGAGTTTGTACATGTGTTTTAAAATCCGGATTGATTTGGGCGGTTAAATACGGTCCGGTGATCGCAAGCTGGTTTTGAGCAAAAATCCCAATTGAATCGTCGGTTAAATCGTGAACCGGTAGCTTGACCGGGTCAATTAAAAACCGGTTTTAAAATATTAGTTTGTACTCTATATGTTTTGGTATCTAATATATGCTTGCTTTAAAAAAAAAAACTATTTTTGTCTCATAAACTAGTCACGTAAAACCCTTTAAAATCTTCTTGAGAATATAGGGTACACGTTTTAGCTAAACAATCTTCATCTATCATAACTCACACTGCTAGAAAAAATATCATTAGCAACAATTATAAGTCGTTACTAAATTGTGCATTTTGCATGTAATTTAGCAAGGAAAATGTTAAGATAGTTGCAATTTTTTTAGCAACAAAAAAAAGTTGACAACAATATTTATGATCATTTGAAGAAATAACAATTTTTTTTTTGTTGCTAAAAAAATTGCAACTATCTTAACATTTTCCTTGCTAATTAATGAGATGCTAAATGCACAATTTAGCAACGATTTCTAATTCTTACTAATGAAATTTTTTCTAGTAGTAAGCATTCTTATTTTCTCTAATAACTACTACGTACTGGTATTTATTTGCAGTGAAGAGCGCCGAAGACAAGTAGCCAGCAACAAAATGATATGTATAGTATTTAAATATCACTTGTTTGTACGAGGTATATACATGCGTTGTTGTTAATCACTATTTGGAGCCACAACAGTTGCAAGATAATGTCGAGGAACACCAAGATTAGCTAGGACTTTCCGAAGTGGCTCTAAGAACTAGAAGACTAAGGTTTCGTTTGTTTTTCAGAGGTTTTACCTCTTCATCTGCAAACTATGTCTGCAAAAAAAGATGTACATCTAAATTTTCATCTAAAAGAAAAAGACAATTTGTTTTTTTGTAATTTTGAAGTACTTTTTCATTTTTTTTTATCTTTATCTTTTTCATGAGAATGTTTCGTGATTTGAGCATATAAATTCTTTTATAAAATGATAATACAATTTTGGAATGCGAAACATGTAATCACTAAAAAAAGAAATATAAAAAACAATACATAAAGTAAATGTCAAAACATGATAATACAATTTTGAGCATAAAAAGAATAAGAGAGAAGAAGAGAGAAGAGAGAAGAAAAGAAAAGAAGAAGTAAGAATTGAAAATTTTGATCTTAAGTTTTGAAGAGGTTAGAAGAGCTTTTTACCACTTATATCTGAAAAAAACAAACAAACAATGTTTGCCCGCCTACACAAAAGAAGTGAGGAGGCAAAAAGTGATTTTTTTGAAAAAACAAAAAAAGCTTAAGTGTTCGCTTGTGCAACGATCCTAAGGACCTAAATGATGTTGCTATTACAATCCCTCAATTTTATTGATGAATATCAGATTTTATGCTTCTAAATATATCATTTGTTAAAACTTGTTATTTGATTGTTGGATTAGTATGTAACTATGTACATCTGATTCTTTGACACACAACGTTAATATGTTGTTTTGGGTGATTGTTTATTATATTTATTCTTATGGATCAATTATTGGAAAAAATCGACTATTAATAGCTGCAAATAATTAGGGATAGTTATCCGTTGGCAATATTTCTCGAGAAATTGTCGGTAATATTTATTGGAAAGCTGATAATAAACCGTCGGGAATTCCAGTCGGTAATTTGCTAACGGAGTACCACTAGATATTTATGTTGGTTATTTCTGAAACCGTCTGTAAATTTATCGATGATGATATTACCGACATAATTTTTCCGTCATCGATCCGTTATTGATGACTGTTACTGACGATATAATATAATGACAATTTCAGCTAGACATGAGCTGAAAAACCGGTTTGCCAACCCAACAGTATTGAAATCGAAAACAGAAACGGTCAACTCCGGTTTCGAGAGAACCGGTTCCGAATTCTTGGCCAAAACGTGCGGTTTTTGGAACCGGTTAGGTTTTCTATGATCTACCGGTTCTGTGGACCGGTTTATCGATCCTGGTTCACGAACCGGTTTGGAACGGAGGTTCCGGTGATTTTTTTTTCAAATTTGATCTCGCTTTTATACGTCGGGGGGACCCGTTGAAGTGATAGGAGCGTTTTATGACTTTTTGAGTGTAGCGTTTTTTGTTTTGCTCTTTTATTTGATTATGAATTGAGGGGTTGTGTTAGTGTTTCAATCACAACTTACAATCCTAAGCAAAAAAAACTCTCTAAAGCAAAACCGAATTTCTTTCAATTAGCAATGGCAAGTCAATCTGCCTCAACTACCCCCGGTGTCGGTTCATCAAGTGCACCGACGGTTCTTCAAATCCTACCAATCGAAACCCTCAGATTTGGAAAGACTTCAACCTTTGCAAAATGACCGACAACACGACTAAAGCTCAATGTAAGCATTGCTTTCATTTCTTTTCGAAAGATTTCAACTCGACGTTGAAGAATCATATCTCGCATCCGCATTATGAAGCACTAAAGAGGGTTGCAGAATCGGGGCAATCATCTATGTCTCGAGATAGGAGTATTTTTGTGTACAATCCGGATGTTTTCGTGAAATATTCGCGGATTGGTGTTTCGATGTGGGTTACCATTCAAACCACTTCTGACGAACGATGCAAACATCGAGGGTGTTTCGAAAAACCTTTGCAACACAAAATACAATCATGTAAGTCGACACTACTCTCAAACGTGATGGCAATTGAAATTATGGGTAGCGGATATAAATAAACAAGCAATATTTGATGGCTTTCTAAACTTAAAAATAATGTCAACCCTAACAACGGATGTTTGATTCCGCTCCTAATGGGTTCCCGGTTTCATACATATCGTGTTACAGCATATTGGATTGAACCCTTTTGTATTGGCAAATGACGAGTATGGGGGGGGTCATTGCTTCGAAGCTTTCGGTTCTCCACACGGGTAGTTTGGCCTTTCTGGGTCGTCTCGGGCCTCAAAAGAGTGTTTTTCTGTTTTATAAGTACGTTTTTGGGTAAAAGGAAGTATACATCATTTCTTCCCATGTCCTCATACTCTTTTTGACGAATCTTGTACCAATGCTTATCTCTATCTTGTACCCATGCTTATCTTTATAGCAATTTTTTTAGATCTTGTCCCTCCACATGCTTATCTTCACATGCTTATCTTTATGGCAATTTTTTTTTGATCTTATCCACCCACATGCTTATCTCCACATGCTTATTTTTATGGCATTTTTTTGGATCTTGTCCACCTACATACTTATCTTCACAGTCTTTGTGCTATTTTATTTCATTATAAATAGAGAGGTTGTGTTTCAATGTTAATCACAACTCAAAAATCACAATCCTAAGCAAAAAAATACTTTGGCGTATTTTCATGACGTTTTGGCCAATAAGAATAGGTGTAATCATTTTTCGACTGAAAATTGGGTTATTATTCAATCTTGAACCCAATTACTTGAAGTGTTTAACACTGCCACATAAATTTTATCGGGGGTTTACTACCCAACATCTCCATTGGTACTTCAACAGATTTTCTTCATGAGTACGGTATTAAGCGAATATGAACTTGAGGGGGGTATATTGTCATGTATGATTAAACCAATGAAGAAAAAACTTAGGAAGTATTTTCAACACATGCCACCGATAATTACTTGTGCAGCCGCTTTAAATCCTTGTTTTAATGTAAACGGGGTAGACTTTCTTATCGAGTCGATAAGTACGGATTTGGAGTTTTTTGAGGATACTTTTGCATCTAAGTCAAAAAGTTATTTTAAAGAATCTTTGGAAGGTTTGTATAATCTTTATTATGCAAAATATGGTAACCCAACTCAATCATCTCAAACAAGTGGTGGGGCTACTTCATCGAAGGCGAGTGGCGGAAATAAGTATAGCCGTTTGCTAAACGGTTTAAAAGCACATACAAAAAAAAGGTAAGAACTGCTCCTAAAATGTCTAGCGAATATGAGCGATATGTCAATTCGGATTTTGTCACACATCTTCATCCCAAAGAGTTTGCAAGTTTTAATGTCTTAGGTTTTTGGAAAGAAAAGGAAACAATGTTTCCCGTTCTATCCCGCATGGCCATGTATATAATAAATGTACAAGCTTCTTCGGTAGCTTATGAATCTGCATTTTCAACAAGTGGAAGGGTGTTGTCAATCCGAAAAACAAGACTCACTCCGGTGTCTTTAGAGATGTGCATGTGTTTGAAGGATCATTTGGACGCTAAAGAGCGTAAACAAGACAAATGTCCTCTTGAAACACCCTTAGACTTTGAAGAAGGTGTCTTTGATGACGAGGTGCAACAAAATGAAGCCATTCCACTATCCGATGAAGAAATTGCACTAGATGCTAGCAGCGAAGGTACTATGTCTCCGGGAGGACCACGGTATGATTATATGCTGAGCAGCGAAGCCGAAGATGATTACTAATTTTCGATTAGTATGTTGTATTTTTAATTCGCTTGCATTATGTTGTTGATGTTGTATTTTAAATTTCCTTGCATTGTGTTGTATTTCCTTTCCAATGTATTTCGTTTCTGATGTATTAGGGTTTTTATATTAAATAAAAGTTGATGTTTATTCCATTTATAGTGTACAAAACCACGAAAAAAAAACCCGGTCAAAACCGGTTTGGGTGGTTAACCGGTTCCAAACCGGTAGGACCGGTTCGACAAAAACCGCACCCCAAACCGGTTTCAAACCGGAACCGGTTTTCCCCAAACCGGTTTCGACTGGTTCGTTGACCGAAACAGGTTCTGTTTGACTGAAACCGAACCGAACTGGTTAACCGGTTTGCGCACGTCTATTTTTATATAGTGTATCACATAGATATTTACTCGTATATAGATAACTAGAAACACAAATACTTTTGTACAATAATATGATATCAATAGATCAATGTACGAATCTTTACATATGTTCTTCAATTACTTCACTAAAAAAATAAACCATAAAAGTTATGGATGAGGTACATATCCACGCCACGTACATAAGATCCACCGTAGAGTTTTTATTGTAGAATAGGAAGGCCAAAATGTCTCTTTTGTGTTTTTCACATGTTGTGATCTTTACTCGAACCCAACAATATCATGTCCTACATATCAAATACACAAATAAATATATTAAGCCTCATATCCTAGAAAATAACCATGTCAGTACTATCATTTATTAATTTCATATAATAAGCATTTATCTAGTGTCAAAAGATCAGAAGTTAGCCAAGAGATTAGATATGACTTACGGGTCTAAGGATCACAAGCCCTCAAGGCACAATAGCTTCCATTATATTAAGATATTAGAGTATTAACTTTGTTTTGAGCAATCAATCCCTTTGCTGATGAGATCAACAATCAAGAACAACCAATATAAGATATTCAATAGACAAAAATATGAGTGTTCCCCTATTATAGCATATCTCTATGATGAAATAAGACTATAAAAGTAATCATTCTCAAGCACCTTAGCCTGGTTCCAAAATCATACATTGAGTTCCAAGATTAACAAATCCAAACCGACATAGCTTGCTATTGCCTACAAGAAATAATGGTGTTTGATGGAGTTAAATAATGTAACTGGGAAAAATAAACTACAAAACTCTATACCTGATCAAAGATTTACCATAAGAAAACTCTTGTAAATGATCCTAGATGATAATAATTTTTGGTGCAAAATTTTTGTTCATTTCATCATAGATAATTACATAGACTAGGCGAATACCCGTGCACGCACGGAAAATCTCTAGCGGCCGGTAATAAATATGCGATATTGTGGTAAGTGTTTCGTGTAAAAGTGTTTGAGCAAAGGCAACATAGTATAAATAGAGAATAAAGATAAATTCGGTTCTATATTTAAAAGCCCTATTTATAAAATCAAACAACTCCTATTCTGCATAGCAAATTAGCACCCCTTGTGCGGAACTAAAAGCCCCGTTTCTGCATAATGAAAACAACCCCATTTCTGCAGAACTAAACATGTCTGTTTCTGGAAAATTACCAAAAAGACATCTAGTATAGTTATTTTCTCAAATATTGCAAAATAAACCTGTTTCGGCAGTTTGTTTCTTTGGTGATTGTTATTTTTACATAGCTTATATCTGCATACGTACCTTGAATGATGTTTTAGATAAATTCCACTTAACAAAACTCAAAGTAAAACACTAACTTATTCTTCTTAACATTGCCTCCATCTTCGTCAGGCGGAAAGCTCACCACCTCTAAATGCTTGTTCTTATATAGTGATGTTTCCTGTAAGAGCTAAAATCAGTTTAGTCATACCAACAATAACAGAATAACTCGGGATTTGATGTTACATTTGGTTTTGCTAACAACATAGATGAGTATAAGGAAGCTTCAAAATGTAATGTTTGATATGAATGAACAAAGAAGTCGTAAAAATTTTAAAGAAAAATGAATATAAGCAAGCTTCAAAGTAGAAATGTATGCAACGAGTACGCATATGACCCGCGCGTTGCGGCGGGGTTTACTTATTGTCGAAAATTAGTGGTACATATTAAATAATCTGCAAAATTTGAAACGAACAACAATATTTTTTTTAACATAAACAACAATAATTTAAATACATTCATATACCCAAACCCCTAGTCCATACATATAATAACAAAACTGAACTAGTTTTTTGTTCATTCCCACACCAAAGTAGCTTTTTGTTCATTCCTATCCAATTGCAGCCGCATCTACATCAGCAACCGGTGTTGCGCAACAACGTTTTCCTATCCATCAGCACCAAACGCCATTCACTGGTCTTTTGTCCAGCAGTCTCTTGTTCAACAGTATATCTAGTCTCCTCTTACCTGTGCCGAAATAACTCCGATAACTCAGCTATCTTTCGCCTCTCACAAACTATAAAAAGCATATAATTTATATGTATTAGTGGATGAGATGGTTAAAAAATGTGAGCCCGGGTTGTGTCTTATAGATGTTTCATAAAAACAACACGTGTTGTTCAAATGTTACAAAATTCGGCTTCTTCATACTTAATGTTCACAAAACATGGTACTACAATATTGGCATCAAGTTATTATACTCCAAAACATTAGCCACTCAGTACATCTTTATTATTAACCTCACCAACTGATTCTTAGTTTTTTGTTGCTTTCTGAATGGTTTACAATCCGAAATATCATGAAGTATCTATAATTATATGCATATGGTTAAGTGTCATGCTATTGTTACATGTAAGAAAAGCATACGATGTCTAAACGCCAATTGTGTCTTACTTTGTAATCGAAGAGAATGCTTAAATAGGATAAATTTGTACATAGAGGTTATGTAATCGAGAGCTTATGTTAAACCTCTGAGCTATAATTGATTAAAGCAGTATTGACAATTTGACATGGCATTGCATTTCATCGATTTTTAAAAGTTAACATTACTTTCTTGACCTTCATTTTATTAACTTAAAACGGTGTGTGTGTGAAAAAACGGTGGGCAATGGATACTTATTTGGTATGCTTAATGGTAAAATTCGATAAAGTACTAAGTGTTAGTGGTCTAACCTTTTCTTTTCCTAGCCACACAATTTAAGCATTGTCGTGCAAGATATTGTCGCGGCAAGTGGCAGCCGTAAGAAGTGGTATCCCCTCCGACCTCGGCGAGATATTAATGAAGTGTACAGTCGTGTTGATATCATCGGTGCCTGCAGCCGCAAATACATGTGGTATGATCATTCAGCGCGTGCGTTAAAAAAGGTTTCTGACTAATCACCATCCTGCAGTTAATGAACCACGGGTAAGATACATCAATACAAAATAAAAAACCAAATCTTAAGTCTGAAATGTTCTTACGCTACACAATTTTGAATATGCAGATACATTCTGATCACACACACTGGTTTGATTTAGAATCAGTTTCAGACTAATAATAATAATCATACAAAATTAATTTACATAATTACTACTATATAAAAAAACTAACAGAGCCCCAAACACGTAGCCTAGTGGCAGAGACTTGAAATTGTTCGGGAGAGTCCCGAGTTCATCCTGAAAGGTTGCAACGCTGGGGACAGTCCTTAAGCGGGTGGCATATTATAACATTGCATAAAATGGTCACTTTTCCTAAGATCAACACATTTTCTCGTGAGCGGTGAGCTTAGATAGTCTAAAGCGTATAATACATTTAAATGATTGGTATATACTTTTGTTTCTTTAACCTACAATATCGCTGTTAATGGTATAGATTCGTGCGCCTTATGACATTTTCATATGGTAAAGTACTGATCGTATTTCATTAAAAGTCAAGTTTAAGTTTCAGTCATAATAAATCTTAAGTTATTGTTAATGTATCAGAATAAATTTGGTTTCTTTAACGCATCCCATATATTACCTGAAAATAAATTTGTTTTTATGAACCGGAAAAAACTTGCATTTTTAGCACCATTAGCAAAGCTTGTAAGTTGTAATATACCTGTTCAACACACAATACACTCATGACCAAAAGAACAAAAGTACATAGAGGACATCAAAATATTACCTGAAAATAGTATATACTTTCCATTACTCCATTAGTATCCATTATACCGGGTTGATTGAAAAGATGTCGTCATTGGTGTATGGTGTAGTCAATCTAAGTCTTTTAAGGTCATAAAAGACAATTTACGTTTAAGAGATTAGAAAAAAGGCTATAAGCTTTAAACTGCCATTCCTAATGTTTGGCTATTCACAGTTGAGCTGTAACTGTAATGTACCTAATGATATGTGCATTGGTGTATCTTAGTTCTACCTGCATCAAACACACCAAAAACTGGGCACCATCAGAAACTCTTGTGCGTGCGTTGTGGAAAACTGCAGCAAACAAATAATCAGTACCAGTATGTATGTGTAATCTAACAACGTTAAGAATGTTTATTATTTATCGTTCATCGTAAGTCTTGGATTTCATATTGGCAGTTAACAATGACTTATTAGTGTTTACCTATACTTATGTCCTCACTAATTTAAATTGTAAATTTAGAGTTTCTAAAGTGATAATTACAGAATATGCATTCTATGGTAGCATGAGGTACATATGAATATCTCACCTGAATATGTATGTGGATTAATTTACCGAATTTGGCGAAACACATGTTGCGTGACTTTTTCAAACTTTAATTGTTTGAAAAAGCAGATGTTTATCACTTCAAATAGGCATAGCCAAACACCCCTTAAGTACTATAAGTTTCTGACATACGAAAATAGAAAACTTTGAAAGGAGCAAAGTAATCCAGAGGATCTTGTATAACATCAGACTATAATACACACCGAGATAAAATACATTTAAACATTAGTACTTAAACATAGTGAAATTCAAACCTTTATACAAAATGGCGCAACCGAAAACGCGTTCTCTGCCTGTAGGTCTTGAATCGCCATTGGGGAAATCTCGAAACTGTTCATCTACCTAAATATATCCGACACAAAAATTATAGGAAGAAAAATCACAGAAACCTCCTCTTCCTGGTACATAAAAAAAATCAAACAACAAAACATGAATCGTTAATTTGGGTATACTAAATAATAGCAAAGGGATGGGCATTTTAATATAGGGGACTGTAAGAGTACATACATCCGATTGAGGTTCCATCTAGACGAAAACATCATGCATTCTACAAAAGATTTGTGAGTTGCTTGCATCTTGCTTTATGCCTTCCTTGGCACACTTAACCGTCTTCTTTCAAATCATCTTTCATAACAAATTAAGTATAAGAACCAACTTCCATTCATATATATCAACATATTGACA
>BQNB010136735.1:0-17956 GCA_026074375.1 Tanacetum coccineum
CAAAAAATACGCCTAGAGTGACGAACTTTTATTTTTTCATTTGTGTTACTGAATTTATGATTTAGATTGCTTTCCATATTTTGAGGGTCATTGCACGTATATTTTTGAATAGTTTGACAACTTAAATGTCGTGTTTTTACAAGTTCTTCAGTGATGTTTACATATATTTTTATAAGTTTAGTGACGCCGGCCAAAATGACATGTTTCATAAGTTCAATAACCCAAATTGAACAAAATAAAAATTTGATCGTGTTTTTTTAGAAAATTCGGCAACATTATATTAACCCCAATGAAAACAACGTCAAGTGATTTTGAAACATGATCACATAAAGGTTTTGGAGGTGATATATATTGTTTTGTTTCTTTCGTGGTGTATGTATCGTAATTGCTTTTCTCTTGCTAGTCAATGAAATATGCTTGTCTCTCACGAAAGAAAAAAAATAAAATATCTTTTATGTTGACGGATATATTGATGGTGAAATTTGAATGATGAGTTTGTGGAGACGGTGTGATGAGGTTCTTTAATATTCTACGCCACAAGAATTAAGTCACTTCTAAATTATGTAATGCGTGCATGAAAAGAAAATCTAGAATATATGGTATAATGAGATCAGTTCTTGAAAAAAGCTAAGACACCACAACAACTTGCCACATGTACTAGTGTCTCAAGGGAATAACTAGCAAATCAAACACAATAATGCACATTTCATAACTATATATATATATATATATATATATATATAGTGTGAGGTTCTTTTCAGAACCAAATAAAAGGCGAGAACTGCGAGAACCAATCTGAACCATTAAATATTTGATCAATGGCTAAAATAAGTTGTGGCATTTCTGTAAATTAATCATTTATTAAGGAATGTTTTATAATTAAACAAGGGGTAAAAATGAGATTTAAGGCTAACCCATTGAATTAACCGTCCACTATATTTGAGGGTTTAGGATGTATCATTTTTAATAAGGAGACCTAATGTTCATTTTATTATTAAAATTAAGAAACTGCCGTCACTTTTTTTCGAATCAAGATCGGGTAAATCGCATACGCATATGCACAATTTAGTCAAAGGTAATTAATGTTTAACTAATTTCATGTTTTTTCTATTGAATTGTCAAAATGTGTTTAGTCTTTCATCTTTTATTGATTTGATTCTAGTAAATATAGATTGGTGCATTTTTTTCTTGTTGAACATCAAAAATGGTTTAGTCATTGTTCTCAAATTCATCTTTTTTTTCTTTTTTGAAATGCTCAATTCAATTTAATTTCTTGGGTAGTAGGCTGAAATCGTATTTATTTGGATATCGAAATCGATGTGTTTAATTTTTTACAATGTGTGGTTAAAGTTTGCATGAGTATTATTAGGTGTCCTTATTTTTTGAGTAATTTCAGATATGTATTTAGGTGATATGTTGTGCATATGTTTGTTTGTCTGTTCGAGTCTAGTGTTATTAGAAGAAATACATGTGCATGTTCTAGAGATTGGGGATGTGTTTGCTATTGTTTAATTAACTAATTTGTTTTGATGTTGAAACGAAATATTCAATACGAGGAAGATGATAATTGTTTATTAGGAAGACTACTATTCATAGGTAGTAATTTTTATGTGTATTCCATATGGAGAATGTCTTGATCGTGCATATGTGTTATGCTAATTTTTATGGTTAATTATTCGTTTACTAATTGTTTGCATATATGTTTGCTAGTTGTTTATGGTAAAAGATAACAATTGTTTATAATTTCAGGTGTTCGACGTGTTTCATTATATGAGGATCATGACAAATAAAAAGAGTGCACATGTGTTTTGTACATATTATCTAGCGAGAAGATACTTATGATAAAGATGTAAATAGTAAAGGCACAAGTGCATGCAGGAGATACAAGTGCACATGAATTGACTTGAGTACGTATATACAAAGGCATATGGATGAACCCAAATGCACATGTATTTTTAACTCGAGTAAAGACGAGTATGATGAGAAATATGAAGAGTGCACATGTATTTTGTGTACAATATTTTTGTTTTATATTTGTAAAAAAGTTAGAAATTACATGATGATTTTTTGAACTTATGCATATGTAACTTTAAAGTATCATATCTCTAACTATATACATGTGTCATTCCATGCACTTGGATTAAATATTTGTGAGCAAAACAAATTAATATATTAAGCAATTATACACTAAAAAAACATGTAAAACTATCATTATTTAAAAAACACATATGCACTTTACTTTTTAAAATATTCCATAAAATAAAATAAAAAAATTCCTAAAATTTGGGAACTAAAAAAAGTTCTCTTCTAATTCAATCATGTTAAAAAAATCAAAATGTAATTTTACTATTATGCCCTTTTGAATTAAATAATAAAAAAATATATTTAAAAGAATCTTATTGGTCCATGCTGGTTCTCGCAGTTCTGTACATTTATTTGGTTCTGAAAAGAACCTCACCCTATATATATATATATATATATATATATATATATATATATATATATAATATATATATATGTATTACTATTTATATACTAGTATATATATATATATTGTGGTTATTGACTTATTTTGTTAAAATATTGCTAATATTTATTTTTTAAAATAAATTCCTATATAATTTATGCTCATCGTCGAGAAACCGATATATCGCCGCCATGACTGATTTATCGCTTGAAGGTAGTCGATCCTCGAGATACCGCCGAGCGATTTTTACAACCTTGGCGTTTAACGATATATAAAGCAAGTTGTGGTGAACCTCGAATTGGATATATAACTCTTTAAGCATTTGTAGGCCTTTTCAAGAATGAGATCACGGTTTTCGGTTTCAGACCATAGCTTTGATGAAGAACACTTCTTTTTTCAAAAGCTTACTCCAAGCATATTAGTATAATGTGGATGTATGGGAGCAATGGGGCGTGTTTGAATATCCATGAACCGATACAAAAGTTCACAATTCATACCACTCGTATCATGATAAGACCTATAATCATTTCCGATATTATGATTGTTTAAGAGCTTCATGAAACTTGCTTTTGCCATGGTTGTTTTTCCATCAATAGAACTTATTTATTTTATTAGCAAATGCAAGATTCGTAAAAGTACAATGCGGGCCGACTCTTAAGTTTCATGATTCATCAGCATGTATTTCCTTCATCCATTCCTTTTCTTTATTCAACCACAAAATTGCATCATCGGCCGTTTTAAGTACAAAAATTAGCATTATCTGTCCCACCACCTGCATTAGCAAAAGAGAAGCGAGTGGCGTCAGTTAAGACTTCGTCAATAGCTACCTTTAATGTCTTATGGTTCCCCCGTCGACACTGACACTTTCTGATTGTTGAACATTAAGCCGTGTGGTCAAATGCTGTTTGGGAAATATTGTTGTGTGGTTAGAATAGAACGTAAGATGGTTTTGTACAAGATCCTTACCAGAAACACGGAGATTAAACAGATACTGGTATTCAAACTCTTTACTAGAACTCTTTAAGCATTTGTAGGCCTTTTCAAGAATGAGATTACGGTTTTCGGTTTCAGGCCATAGCTTTGATAACGAACCCTTCTTTTTCCAGAAGCTTCCTCTACACATATTCAACATAATGTGGATAAATGGGAGCAATAGGGCGTGTTTGAATATCCACAGCAATAACAGCGCATATTGCCACCCCGATCCATGGGTTTTTAGGGATCAAATAATCAGATCCTGGCAGCACAAATCCTGGTGGAATTTCACTTCCAGCTCCAACTATTTCAAATACAGCTACTGGTGTCATCCAACATTTTGTTCGTAACTGCATGACAATATATCAACATAAATTTTAGATAGAAATGACATTTTGAATATGGGGAGGGAGGAAGGAGAGACCTGAAGGTAGCTATGTAATATGTGTTCTGCTAGATAACAACCACTTCTACTTTTGGCGAGATTAGGGCAGTTCAAACATGATATTGTTGGATTAGTGTCATTGCTTGCAGCATGATGAATTGACACATCCACCTCTTCTCCTGAAATAATGTAATCGAATCTAATTGGAAGTCCAGAAAGTGAGTCCTTATTTACTATTGAAAGTTTTGGTAATGACTGAAGTCTCTTGCAATTATTCAAACAAAGCATTTTAAGATTTGAAAGTAGACTGATGCTTGCCGACAGCTGAACAAATTCATTACCAGATAGATCCAAAGATATTAATCGATGCAACAAACCAATACCAGCAGGAACCACAGATAGATTGCAATAACTTAGATCAAGTTCCCTCAAACCTGATAAGATATCCACATTTGTAAAAAGAAAGCCTCCCCTTTGGGATGAAAGTGGACATCTATGGAGACGTAGGCGTCTTAATCTTTTCAAATTATGAATGGACGAAGGGATCTCTTTTATACAAGTTTCACTTGCATCAAGCTTTCTCAAATTACACAATTTCCCCAAGCTTTCTGGTAACTTCTTGATGCTAGTTCCATCCACATACAGATGCTCTAAGCGTTTCATGTTCTCTCCAAACTCAGGAATAGACTCAAGACGTGAGCAGCCAGATAGAAGAAGTGTCACAAGAGATTCCATTTCCATGTTGCTTCTGCCAAGGCTCTGTAGATGTGTACACCCAGTAAGATATACATATTGTAGACTTTTCTGCAAAAGAACTGATTCGTGCAACTCTTTCAAATTCGTGCAGCCTTCAAGATTTAGTTTCACAAGTTTTGGAGTTGATGTCAAATCTGGGATTTTGATCAAATCCTTTGAGAAACTAAGGTCAATAGATCTTAGATTTGGCAAAACCTGTTATATGAAAGAGAAATGATCAGATTTGTAGCTTGCATTTACCGCAAATCAAGACTAACACATGATTAATGGGACCTGTAGACAAAACTTACCATATGTTTCTCCCAAAGTGTTTTAAGTTGGCTATAACACATTTCAAGTTCATACATATGCGTCGGCTTAAAGTTTGAAGGCAAAGACTTCAAAGAACATTCAAACCATTCCAAAATTCGTAAATCGTTTGAAAGATAACTAAGACCTTGAGGAAAGCGTACATTACTAATTCTGAGAAATTTCAATCTCTTCATTATTGAGAAACAGTAAGGATCATCTATGGAATCATCCATTTCAACCTGCTCCTGGTTAATGATACGAATTGTACTCGATTCCTGCAGGTAATAAGAAGCACAAAATTTAAGTTTTTCAGCATTTGTTATTTTCTCTTTGTATTTTACCAAGTGGATTATTAAAAGAAAATGATAAATCTTGAACCACATAAATTTATGAGAAACTTGTTCATAAGATCAGTGATTCCACACTCGGAGTACAAACCAATATTCGTTAGTATATCTTTAAGAGTAAATTGCATAAATAGTCCTTAAAGTTTAGCCAAATTGCATGTTTCGTCCCAAACGTTACGAAAGTGCAAGCATCGTCCCTGTGGGAAAACCTTTGATGCAAGTATCGTCCCTGCGGGGACGATACTTGCACCAAAGGTTTCCCTAAAGGTTTCTCCACAGGGACGATACTTGCACCAGAGGTTTTCCCACAAGGACGATCCTTGCACTTTCGTAACGTTTGAGATGAAATATGCAATTTGGCCAAACTTTAGGGACGATTTATGCAATTTACTCTATCTTTAACCAAATCCATGTCTCTCCCTTTCAAGAAACATGCAGTATACATGAAGGTCTCCTGCTAATTTCTATCAAGTCTAGCAAAAACTGCTTCAAGTCTTCCAAGAACATCCTCAGGTGGATATTCTCAAAGTTTCCTCAACATCTCTTTCCATTAGTTCCCCTCCTTCCCGTATAAAAGAGAACCATAAACATTTAGAGCTAATGGAAGACCTCCAGCAAGCTTCACAATATCATCAGACCACTTTTCATATACATCTGTAGGAGGGCCATGCTCAAACGCTGAATGAATAAAGAGTCTCAGAGCGTCATCATTATTCATTTCTTCACATCTGTAAATTTCATTTACTTTGTGCACATTCAGCAAGTGTATGTTTGTTGTGGTTACCATGATTCTGGTGCCAGGTCCAAACCATTGTCTCCCCCCGGTAAATAGGTTAACTGGCCAGGATGATTCACATCATCCAAAACAATCATAACCTTCAAACCAAGTAACTTTGTCCCCAACAAAGTTTGTCCGTGTTTAACACTTTGAACACAAACGCTTTTCTCCTTCAAAATGTTATCAAGGAGCTTCTGTTGTAACTTGCATAAATCAGTACTATCATCCTGCTTGGAAATGTCCTTGATGTTCTCAATGAAGCTTCTTCTTTCAAACTTCTCTTGTATGTTGTTAAAGACGGCTTCAGCTAAAGTAGTCTTCCCAATTCCACTCATCCTACAAATCCCTACGAAAAGAACTTCACGGGACTCCATACTCAAGATTCTTTTTACTTCATCCACTCGTGACTCCATTCCCACTAGCCCACTGAAAACATCTGTCGGTAATGCATCCGGCATATCCCTTAATACTTTTGTTACTATTTCACTTATGACTTCTACTTCATTCCTGCAGATCGATAAGCAGACATGAGAGTAGGTAGCCAGAAAATTACAGTAGTCCCATTAGGATTCTTAAGTTCTATCTACTTTTAGAATTGGCAAAGTTATTTATGTTGAATCCAAAATAATTTCATTAAAAAATGATCACCTCCAATTTACAACATAGGAAAAGAAAAGGCTAATAAGACTGCTACCTATGTTGTGTCACGTAATTATTTAGAGGTTATCCGGAATTTAAACCTTCGTTCATGGCTATCCGGAAACACTTTAGAGTGGATTCAATTAAAAAAGTTCTAATGAATTAATTTGGTAAAAGGTCTAATTATATTTTTCTTTTTACAAGTAAGAAGATCCAAGCACTATTTCCTACAGAGCTTATTTTTAAACAGCTTGCGTACATAACAATCATCAAAGATTAATTAGAGCAAGTGGTCTTTATATTCAGCCCATACGATCGACTATGTTTGCCCTAAATCTAATACGGAGTACTAACAAACTCACTTGACTTTAAACAATTATTGAAGGGATAATTGTTATAATTGTTTGAAAATGTATCATACTTGTAATTTTTTTGTTATTATGTGAATTTAATTTTTTTTATTGTGTTTACTGAACTTTTAAATTTCGACCTTTGTATGTGTTTTGTCATTCTGGCCATGTAAAATGACCAATATAGTCTTCGAATTTTGAAAAAAGTAAAGGTAAAATGATCGCAAATACACATAAATATCAAAATCTGAAAGCTCGTACACACAATAAAATTAAAAAGTAATAACAAAAAAAAAGTTCAACACAAATAATAACAAAAAGTAATAAGTATCGCAGTTAACCCATTATTGAAACTGTGTAAGTAAATCGATCAAAATGTGGTGAAATAACATATATGTGGATAATCAGTATAGGAATTAGCACGTTCATTTCCATGACAACAAAACTTCGCAATCATGAGTTTTGGAGGGTTGACTTTTTTTAACAACGACATGTGAACAGTTTTCATTTTGGGCGGGACTTTTTCGTCAAAAGTACTAACCTCTGTTGCGTTGTCGCTGCCGTTACCACTTTCCGATTAACACCAACGTTATATACGATAATAGTATAATACCATCATCGTATTAAAAAATTTTAAAGAAGCTAAAAGTGATAGTTATAACTCGGGCAAATGGCACAAAAATGTATTCAACTTGAGGGTAATTTTCAATCCAGGTATCATACTTTTTTTCTTATATAAAAAGGCACCAAACTTATTTTTTTGGCCAATTTAGGTATTTTTGTAAAATATTTAACGATCGTCCGTTAAGTTTTACATATCAAGTCCACCGGCCGCTACCACCACCACCGGTCCATATGGAATTGACGAGTGTAAGTTTATTGCGATAAATCACAGATATAAATAAATTCGTAAATCGTAAACAAGGATCCAACGAGTGTAAGTTTATTGCAATAAATCAAACAAGTCAGAGCTTCAATAACTTGCACAGAAATACGATTAGGCTATTTTATACTACAGCACCCTGCTAGTGTTTACAAGGATATACGACTTCTGACTAGCCTCCTGACTAAATGACATGGTGGTCATATAATTTATAACATTTACAAAAGTTATTAGGTTACAGCTAGCAGGTTGAGTATCTATAGGTCATATTTAAGATGTATTCTGTAATATAATAAATTTATAAAAGTGAAGCAGACGTTAAAAAATCACATATACATACAACTTCGAAGATGAGGAAAATTATCACAAGTAAAAGCATAGCAATGTAAACTTCACGAGTTACAACACATTTAAATATGAGTAAACTGCAAAAATCATCCCTGTGGTTTATATGTCGTGGCACTTATCATCCCTAACTCAAACTATTAGCAATAATCATCACCAAGTGGTGAAACCTTCGCCACTAATCATCCCTGACCACTAACCTTGTTAATTTTTCATGTTAAGTACCCCACGTGCACTAACACGTGAGGGTATTTTGGTCAAATTAGTCTCAAGGATGATTTTTGCAACATTTTTCTAATTTTTCCCGCCCATTTAATGATTTCATGGAAAAGAGTAAACTGGTCCCATTTTTGCAACATTTTTTCTAGTTTTTCCCGCACATTAGATAACTATCGAATGTGTAATATTTTGCTATGAATGTGTAATATTTTGGAAAAAATCTAATATCGGTTCGGTTCTCGGGTTGTTCGGTTAAATTTTTTTTTGGGTCAAACCGAAACCGAACCGAACTAGGGTTACCGAATTTGAATTCGGTTCGGTTCTCGGTTTGACCCGAATAACCCGAATTTCACAATTTATTTAAAAAAAAATTAATAATTACATAAGTATTTAGCAAAAAAAAATAAAAATTCTAGCATAAAAAGTGTTTTTTATATTAGGAGAAAAGTTTATATTAGGTTCGGTTCGGTTCGGTTTTGGCAAACTCGGTTCGGTTGTTAGTTCGGTTCGGTTGTTTTCGGTTAGGTTCGTTTCGGTTTTCGGTTTATTCGGATTTTTTGGTTTTTCTGCTCACCCATATATGTAATGTTTTTGTTATGAGTTGTCTAAACTGGTACAAATTGTTTACACATTCTGTTTGGCACCGATCAAAATAAGCGAAGTTATTCATAACATCATATTGCCTTTAGACCATTGTTTGGAACTGATCAAAACAACCACTTGAAACAAAGCATAGAATACCAAATATCTAGTTTAGATCTAACAAGTTTCTAAAACAAGCATGATAAAAGCTGGAATAAAAGTTACTACATTGGTTGTTTTCCTTTGCTCTTTGCAGACACTTTTTTTGCTCCACTTGTTGGTTCTTGTCTTCCTGTACAAGTTCTTTTGTTATGGCCAGTCTTATGGCACTTGCAACAAGTTACAGACTTCCCAACTCTAGACAGTTTCCCTCCATCCACCATTTGTTGGCTTGACAATTCACTAGCTGATTTTTTTCTCTTCTTGGGTGGCCTCCCAACCTGTGGGTGGTGCTTTGGTGGAATGAGAATGTTTGGTGAAGGATGCTTACTCCATAAATGTTTGCCATTTAGAGGATTAATTTTGAAGCTGTAAACCTTTTGCCAAGTTACCAGCCAATAAGCAGTATGCACCCAGCTTTTAGGTGTCCCAACATCCATGTTATTGGTGGCCATGTTCCATATTGATGCCAAGGCGTGCTTATAAGGCATCCTGGTAAGTTCCCACTTTCTGCAGCTACAAGTCCTCTCATGCACATCAACAACCACTTGATCACCAGATGGTCCTACAACCCCATACTTGTGTCCACCATTCCATGTTACCTGGAAATTTTCATTACATAACAAACCCCTTTAAATTTCCACTTTAAATTTCCTTTACATAACAAACAATAAAATTGTAATAACATAACACAAATAACAACAAGATAACATAAGAAATGAGTACTTTACCTTAGCAAGATTTTGCATTAATTTCAATCTGCTTAAACAAAGCACTGCAGCATGGGGTGAAGC
Source organism: Tanacetum coccineum (assembly GCA_026074375.1). Lineage (NCBI taxonomy): Eukaryota > Viridiplantae > Streptophyta > Magnoliopsida > Asterales > Asteraceae > Tanacetum > Tanacetum coccineum. The sequence continues at coordinate 9,971 of BQNB010136735.1, forward strand.
AGGTGTAAGTGGTCCATTACATTTCTCAATCACTTTTTGTACGTTAACTATTCTTTTCATCAAGTACTCCCTTACAAACTCTAAGCATGTGAGAATTGGCACGTCCCTTCCATCTAATAGTTGTCTATTAAATACCTCACATATATTGTTTAGCAATACATCACCAGTGAGGCTTGCCTGGAATATTACCAAAGATATTCTTATAGATAGGTAAACTACCAAACTATAATTATCTAAAACGGAGGGAGAAAACCTGTTACTAAAATCTTACCAGGCGTGGGGGGGGGGGGGGGGGGGTGGGGGGGGGGGGGATTGTAAATGAGCTTCTTGTTAATTTCTCTATATATCAATTGTGTGCGGGAAATCTATCTCAAGTATCATAAGCCTTCACATTTTTTTCACTCTTAAGGTCACTCCATTGCTTTATCAAAATATGGGACAGTGGTTGAAGTTGCACACTTCCACAACAATTCCTTATACAATTCACCCCTCCATTGAAGTTTCATATTTTCGTGTATATGCCTTAAACAGAATCTATGCTCTGCACAAGGGAATAAGTTTGCAATGGCAGGTACGATACCCTATGTTTAACCAAAGAACAATGAGTTCATAAAATTTATAAAGTTATAAACTAAGAAGATTTAATAATGTAAAGATTAAATTAGAATATTTGAAGTACCTTTTGTCTATCAATTAGTAAAGTGAAGATTGAGTTCTGCCCAATTCAATCATCTCTTAAGCAAGCAGAAGACCAGGTCCAGGAACTTAGTTGTTTCATCATTTCAACTAGTGCATACGCAAGTGATATGTGCCAGATTTGGATCCACCAGCCAAAACATTCCCCTAAAGTAATTCCAGGGGAATGTCCCTTCAAAAACACCCATCAAGTCCCAACAAGTCTTTTAATCCAGCTTTAAACCCTTTTTTAAGAGCACCTATGCAGACGTAAATCCTTTTAAATTGCCTTTCTGGTGCAGTTGGATCACAACACCTTTCAATATCAATTTTCACAGTGGTGTCATGGTTTGTTCTTTGCAATTCCAAAGCATAATCTCTTAAAAGTGCATACTGGTGTGTGTAATCTCCTTTTACCTTTTTTTTCAAAGGTTTGCTTGTTCTTTTGCTTCTATAGATCTTTGAAAATTCAGAAACATCAACTGATATTTTTTGAAAGGTGATCTTGAAGAGCTCTCATTGGAACATCAGGATTAGTAACAATTGTTTCTTCAATCTCTTTGGACAGAAATGAATTAGTAAGCATATTTACTTTTCTGTTTTGAAGACAATTGTATACATCATCAAAGGTTTTTACTTTCCATGTTTCCTCTTTAGGGAGTTTGGATATGTGACAGACCCAAGGACAAGTTATTTCTTAATATTGATATTCCCCATTCTTCCTGCCTACTTTTATCATCATCCCACTTTCCTTATTAACAACACTACTAGATCCACTTGCACCTTTTTCTTTTACCCATTTCCCCCCAATATTCTTAAGCTTGCTTGGACTTGACCCATTTGGCCCATTAACAGTTGGGTAAGTAAAAACAGGAGTTTTTCCTCTACACACCACCCTTACTCTATGCTTGTCATTTTTCCAAATGTAGAGTTGTCTTCTAGTGGCCACAAAAACTGAATACACCATTTCTTTGATGCTTTTTTTATCCGTAAACTGTCGACCCACGTAAAATGCATCAGAAGAATCGGTATCACCACTCCTATTTGCCTCATGCTCTCTTCTAAGTTTCCTCAAAGCTTTCTTTCTTTTTCCATCATTTTCTGAATATCACTAGCACTTTCAATCATCCCAGATTGATTCCATGTTCAAAAATACAACATCACATTTTCATATACATTTACATTACTAGGCAACCAAACCCATTCAACCTCTTTGTCAATGTTTTCAAGATATTCTTCTGGCAACTTCAACTTCATCATTAATGTGATCCTCATCATCAATATATCATCTAAACGTCTCATCACTATCATTCCTCTTCACTATCAATGTTATCCTCTTCAAACTACCCTGTCCAATCACTATCAATGATATCCCTGTCATCATCCCTAATCACTACCTTATCCTATACCAGTACCCTGTCCTAAACCACTAACCAGTTCCATACCAATACCCTACCCAATACAATTCCCAGATCCTATTCACTTCCCTGACAAATGTTCGACATAAACATCACTTCCTGTTTCCACTTACCTATATAATTGCTCAGCTCCTAACATCTACATCCACTTGCTAATGTTTGTAGGCCATGATCTAAATTAGGTGTTGGCATCTTGAAATGATAATGCATGAACAACTTTTTTTTCATAACCTAACTACAAACCATATCATTTAAATCAACAACTGAAAATAAATCAACATCTACCATATCAAAGTAGTTGAAAGTCCCTTTCTTGTATTGTCTGTTTGGTGGATTAGTGAAATAGCCACCATGATGAATCTTGATTGAGAAAAGGTTTGTATCATTAGCTGTAAAAAAGCAAAACATAATTCAAAACTATGGTTAGACCAACACATTATCCCAAAAAAAAAAACTAAATTAGGAATTCGATATAACTTACCATATGCATGTTCTTCATCAATTTCATCTTCGTACGCACGAATATGCCACTCAGAAACCACCATTATATGTTTTTGTTAACAATTATAGATTTAGTTTATGTTTGATCATAGAGTGTTAGGGTTTGTGTTTGATTTGGGATCCAGAGAGAATACAAGGTATTGTGTGTGTTTCATTTATGTTTAATCATGCTTGCATATAACCCCGTATTAAAGAATAGAAGAGAATACTAATTTGACCAAAATTACCCTCACGTGTTAGTGCACGAGGGGTACATAACATGAAAACTTTAACAAGTGTTAGTGTCAGGGATGATTAGTTGGCAAGGTTTTCACCACTTGGTGATGATTATTGCTAATAGTTTGAGTTAGGGATGATAAGTGCCACGACATATAAACCACAGGGATGATTTTTGCAGTTTACTCTTTAAATATTTAATGTATAAGAAATAGTCAAATGGACTCATCAACCAAGAAATATCATCTAATATCGAGGCATGAATGCATGATACTTTCGTCAAACATATCTATTTTTGGTCAATTTGGTGGTGACGATGGTCGCTAGTGATGATGGGTTGGTGGTTTGTGGCGGTTGTGGTGGGTGCGGTCAGTGATTTGTGGCGGTGGTGGGTAGGGCTGGTGGTAGTGGCGGTGCTTTGTAGTGATGGTGGTGGACAGGCTTGGTAGTAGTGGCGATGATTGATGGTCGTGGTGGTGGTAGCTGTCGGTGGACTTGATATGTAAAACTTAACGGACGATCGTTAAATATTTAACAAAAATACCTAAATTGACAAAAAAAAAATATGTTGGGTGCCTTTTTATGCAAGAAAAAAAGTGTGATACTTTGATTGAAAATTATTTTTAAGTTGAGTACCTTTTTGTGTCATTTGCCTTTATAACTTATAAGAGAAATTGATTTTTGTGTTGGATGTAGTTTTCTATCATTTGCATTGCAAGGTAAACGTGGTGTTCGGGTGGAAAGTACAAGAAACATGTATAAATTTGATTTGAACTATGTATAATTTTTTTATAAATAATAGAACTAGGCGCACTTGCAAGTTATTTTGCATTAATACCTCGGCGTATCCTCTATAACATCACTATAATATACATATCATCCCTTATAAAATTTTCATATAGCACATTACAAAAAATACCTCACTCAACACAATGACTAACAACCATATAACACCAAACCACAATGCAGTTTAATATGTTATAGCGACACCATAGGGCAAAAAAAGCCCTATAACGAATAGTCTAGCGGCCTACGTGGTTTGTGTTTTAATAAAAATAAACAAGTGTTATATCCTTGCGTTACATCAAGACAATTTTGTATCATATATTTTTACATTTATCAACACGAACACATTATTTTTTAATACGGTGCTTCACATCTTCACATTAAGAATGTATGTCTTTAAAGGCAATTTTGATTATGGTATTTTTTTTACTATATATAACGAGAAAATAGTCAAATTTTTGGTCTTACTAAAAAACTTACGAATAATGTTGTTTGATTAAAATACATTATACACTTAGGCTATTTTACACTGTCGCTGCTATGTGAAAGTGAAATAAAATCAAAATCTTAAACAAAAGCCCAGTAATCTCATTAACAGAATAACAGATCATGAAACTGGACTTAAATTGATATCCATTTACCCAACCAGCCCACTAATAAAACCCATTTAAAAACCCAATCACAAACAATCCACCCAAGGACAATCAAATTAGTCATCATCTCCGATCAAATCTCACCGGAAAAAAATGGCCCGATCATTCTCAAACGCTAAACGCCTCTCATCATTCTTCGTTGATCAGCTTTCCGTCGTCATTTCAAAGTAATCTCCCCTTATTTGTACTTAAATTCATTTAAATCATTATATTTGCATGTAACAATTAGAATTAGATTTTGATAATCAAATTTTGACCTAATTATTTAGTTTTTATATAAACTTATTATGACATAATAAACTTCAGAATAAGCCACACAAAGTGAGCTTATGAAACATAAGCCCAAAACCAAATAAGCCATAAGGCTATATAAGCCGAAACAAACACCCCGGCATATTTGGAAAAACTAGGAGTTGTAGTTAGCAGCGATAGCGCGTCGTAAAAGCTAAATGCTTGATTTGAATTTAATTATTATAGTTGCATGTAATGAATTGCGTATGATTAGCCGATTAGGTATTGATGCTCGTTTACTCAAATTTTGACCTAATATTTTAGATTATATTTCTTGAATGAGATTTGTAGCTAATTTTATGAAATATTGTGTTTGAGAAATGTAGCGAAAGTGTATGCGTGCGTGTTATACATATAGGCTATGTTTGGCAAAACTAGCGGTAGCTATTAGTGGTAGATTAGTAGTGATCTTTTTGTTAGTGTTTTGAATAGGAGCGTTATACCTAAACACTCGTAGCCAAACAAGCATTATTTTCTAAACGTTAAATGCTTCAAAAAGCTCGTTGCCAAACACAACAATAGATTAGGTTTAGATTTCGTTAACGCCTATGATTAGGGCTAGATGTTCGTTTACTCAAAATTTGACCCTGTTTGATAGTTGTGCTAAAAATAAGTAGTGAATCATATGTTTCGATCCGAGTGTTTATTTTGTTTAGGTTTAGTTTTTAGCTAATTTTATGAAATATTATGTTTGAGCTATGTAGTGAAAGTTTACGAGTGCGTGTTATATATAGACTATGTTTTGCAAGACTAGCACTAGTAGCTGCAAGCCATAGCTTTTAGTAGTAGTAGTTGTCAGTAGCACCCTGTGTTTAAAGGTAAATGCTTATTTTTATTCATTCTTAGATAAGTTTGCTTTAATTTCACCTTCATTTCAGTTCAATAAGCATATTTGCATGTCAGGGGACCCAATAAAATTTTGCTTTATAGTGTTGATTGTAGTAAAAAGTCTTCTAAATGCACCTGGTCCGAAAGAAACTGTGTTATAGTGCTTGCTTAATTATTCAACTAATATGTGAAGAGTAAACATAATCTGTTGTTAAAGTGGATTGTTTTTATTGAAAGCGTACTTTTTGATCATTTTTCGCTCTATACTACAGTAAAAAAAAATTGTGCACCCGGTCCTTTTGGTCCTGGTTCCTTCACTGCTTATTAGTAGTAGTTGCAACCGTGCAAGTAGTGGCAGTGTATTAGCTGTAGGTTCAAGCAGTAGCAGCAATTCAGATAGGGGCACATAAACAAAATTTTAAAAGTAAACGCTCCTTGTGGAACAAGCATCACTATATTCTAAACAAAAAGCTCTTTGCCAAACCAACAATTGATTAGGTTTATATGTTCGTTTACTCAATTTTTCTCCTAATTGCTTGATAATTGTGCTCGAAATAAGTAGGGAAGCATATGTTTGGATCTGAGTTTTAGGTTCATACGGATTTTGTGATGTTTGTTTTATAATTGTGTTACAAAAGCTTGTGATTTGATATGAGTGTTTATTTTGTTTAGGTTTATTACTTTAATGAAATTTGTAGCTAATTGTATGTTAATTGTATTAAACATGTGTAACAAAAGTGTATGATTGGATACGAGTATGTGCTATATATAGGCTATGTTTAGCAAAACTAGTAGCAAGCCATAGCAGTTAGCAGTAGCGCATGTTAAAAGCTAAAAGCTGAATGGTTTTTTTTATTAGTGTTTGATATATGAGTGCTTAAAGAAAATTCTAAAAGCTAAAAGCTCGTTGCCAAACACAACCATATAATAAATAATATTTGCTTACTAAGATTTGGAGATAGTTGTTTGATAATTGTGGTAAACTTATGGTATGTAAGCGTATGATTTGATATGAGTGAGTGTTTTATATGGATTTTGTTCGTTTACTAACATGTTAAGCTAATTTTTTTATACTGCTTTTGGAATATGTATCAAAGCACATGATTGGGTATGAGTAGGGGTGTAAATGAAGACTACTAAAACTCGAGCCTCGAAACAACTTTAGTGATAGTTAAGTAATTCCGGCTGGTCATTGGTCGGAGAATACATTGTTGAGATCTAGTGATAGTAGTATTGAATTGTAAATGTTTTGATATGGTTTTAGAGTTGTGAAGATGAAGTTAGAATAAAGTTGGTTGCAACTTTATAGGTAGTGAAACAAAAATGCTAAAAAAAGATGATGTGATGTTATAAAACTGGACTTGACCGAATTGAACCGAGACGGAAAATGAAAAGGTATCGAGAGAGTTGGATTGTATGGTGTCGGTATCAGTAACGGTTTTGGTTTTAGTTCTGAGTTGGTCATAAACTGAACTCTTAACATTTCCTTAAAGCAATTATGAAATTGGCTTATTGCTTTAAGAGTTTGACCTATAGATTGTAACCAGAGATTGTTATTGCAAAGTTATATAAAAAACATCAAATCAGATTCACATATATTCTAAGTTTTAGTGTGTTTATCCTTAAGATTTTGAAGGGTATTTGGATAATTTGACTAAATACTAACTTGACTCATTTATAAAAGCTCATTTTCATTAGCTCGAATTTATAAAAGCTTAGATAAGCTTGTGTGTCAAACAAGTCTTATCTTGAATGGTCAAACTCTAATAATCTGGCATAAGATTATAAGATTGAATCCAAACACATCATTAATTATGGTATGTAGCAACATGTAAATACAACTTGTCCAAAAGAGACAAGCTCTTCTACTCTCAAGTCTTGAATTGATGTAATCCTTTGACACAAATAGTTCATGGGATAATTGACTTCTTTGGCCTTGTACGCCAAGTATCGTATTTGGTTATTTACCAAATTCGCTCTCTTTTTTCTTTTTAGTTTGGGTGGTGGGGGTGGAGGGAAGCGATATAAACAATGATTTAGCATATGACTCAATCTTTGTGTGTGTGTGTGTGTGTTTTATAGCGATCCTGTTTGTTCACTGAGACTATAATCTAAATCTGTAATGGTTTATACATATTCTCTTCGTTTTTTAAGGGATTGCTTGAATTAGCTTATTTAACCGGCTTTTGGGCTAATTTGTTACAGGCGTGGACTTGCTGCTGCACCACAGGTAGGTTCATTGGGCAGTGGCGCTACAATGATGAACAAAGTAGGTGAAGAATCATTGAAGCCGACTTCAACAGTTCCAGAATTTCGATCAAACCAGGTTCACTCTTTATTGAACCATATCCACCCGTTCTCATTGCATGCTAATCTTTACAAGTCACAGATCCCTTCAATGCTATCCTTTAACAGTAGCTTTTCTACATCTGCTACCCCATCAGTCAGCCATGCTCGCCCATTATCTCCCCATCTTTCAATCTATAAGCCACAATCCAATTCGATGTTTTCTATCTCCAATAGGATAGCTGCTATTGCTCTATCTGGTATTGCATTGTTGTTTTATGTTCTCTGTATGAAAACTGGTTTGATTTGCTTTACCTTCCATAGTTTCTACC
>BQNB010136736.1:0-17956 GCA_026074375.1 Tanacetum coccineum
ACTTTTAACAAATTTTATACCTAAAAATCACAAATTTAAAATGAAAATTTTAGGAAAAAGAATTAGAATTTTTTATGTATTTTTGAATTTTTTATGATTTTTCTAAGATTTAATGATTTATCAAAAATAAACTTTTTCTAAAAATTAACACTAAAATTTTTCTTTTATTTTTCAAAAATACTAGATTTAAAATGAAAATTAATGCAAAAAGAATTTTAATTTTTCAACTATTTTTCTATTTTTTATGATTTTTATAAGAAAAAGTAATCACTAAAATCTATTTTAATTTCTAGAAAATACAACTTTAATGAGAAAAATATAGAAAAATGGTTTTTAAATTCTAGAAAAGTGCAGAAAAATTAAAGAACAAAAAGCCCCAATTTTTATTAACTAATTGACACTTAATTTGACCAATTAAAAAACTAAACCCTAAATTTATAAAACTAAAAACTAAAATATTAAAACTAATTAGTTTCTTATAAAAGACAGGGTAGAAAATGAAATAAAGGAAAGATAAGGGTAGGCGGGATAATTTTGGAAATTTTACACTATAGTGAAAACGATTAACCCTATACTTTAGAAAAAGTACTAAACAGACCCTAGCTTATTACTTATTTTTGGCTTATTAAAATTTGAGAATCAGCAAAAACTTAAAACTACAAACTTATCAATGAGCTTAATCCTAACAACTTTAATAAAGACACTTTGAACTTTTGACAAAAGAATAAGCTGAAAAATAAGCAACTAGAATGCTGTCACAGAAAGTGCTTGTTTGACCATATTTTTGGATTTTTGCTTATTGTGAGCTTATTTCTTGATGAAAGCTAAAACTAAAAGATGCTTATTAATGCCTAAGATGTATACTAGAAGATTCTAAACTAATATTAACCTGTTGTTAACAATTTTAGAAAGAAAACTAAGATGGAAAATTGCAAGGTTTCATGAAACAGTTTGTAAGCTTTTTTCAAGTAAGCTAGAAAGCTTATTTTTGGACTTTAAATGCTGAGATTTTAGAAATAAGCTACTCTAACTATCTACACTCAACCTAGGTAAAAGGAATTTGCAAAGTTTTCATAGAAATAGAAAATATTAAAGAGTAACATGCTGATAAGCTGTGTGCTATGCTGATGTGTTTGGCAGCTGATGCAATTGGTTATACTCAAAAGCCACAAGTTCAGAAAACAACTATATTCAAACTACAACTAAACAGACTTATTAAGGCTACTCTCACTCACTTTTCCACAACTGAAATCTTAAAAGGCCTTGAATCAAATTTTCAAAAACAAATTAAACACTAATGTCCCCTGGTGCAGGACTAGGCTTTTTAAGCTGTAAACTTTTAAAAACTTGAAACTAATCTTTAAAACTTTTTGTAAACTTGTTTCTCTTACCAAGCTTCAACTATTAGAAACAATTTTACCAAATGAATTTGACTTTAACAGGTCAAACAAACCTTATTCCAAACACTCCTTATCAGTTTTAAAACTAAAAGTATTCTATTTAAATCTATTTTAAAACCTACACTAGCAAATTCCTTTTATCTACTCAGACTAAAATTCAACTAATAAAACTATTTAAACACTAAAAACTAATGCTTATGTTTAGAATTATACTACTTACTCAGCTAGCCTTATATTTACCTAATGACAGTTTATTAGCAATGAGAGATTTAAGAAAGATCTATCAAATGAAAGCTCAAAACAGATAAAAGTAAGGTCTAAACAAACATGATTAAGCAGGAATAAACTTGAATGAAGAGCAATAAGCAACTGAATTAAGCTAAAATTGCTGAAAAGTAAAATAGAAACTAGAACCTTAGTATAAGTAGTCTCAGGCTACTTAGGCTACTCTTTCTGAATGAGTAGCCTTAATTCAATCCCTATCGGCTACCTTAGCCTCTAAACCAAAGCTTTTAGCTTAATAAGCTATAACTAGCTTATTTCTTCCTTGAACCTTGAAAATGACCTCAAATTATTTAAGTAATCATGCTGTTTGATTATAAGTGATTAGAATGATGAAAAGAGTGCTTAAGAACAAAATTTAACTGAAATTGAGCTTATTAAAAGGAATAAGCTCAAACAAGCTTATTTAGAGCTTATTGATTAAATTCGACTTATACTTGAAAACAAATGATGAAGATGTACTATCTAAGAACAAACATTACTCTTTAAGAAGGCAGATATAACTAAAGAGACAAGTACAGTCAAAAGAAAGAGTTACAAGAGCTTTAAAAAGCTTAATTTGCATAAAGTAAGATTTAAATGGCTTAAAAACGAAAATAACAAAGTAAATAATTTTTAAAACTAAACTCTACCAACAAAAAATGATCCCTAACACTCTATTTGATAAGTAGAGGTAAGAGGAGGTAAAAGAATTCTAGAGCCTTCCTTTCAATCCAGCTGTCGATCATTTGTGGGAGAATATAAGCCATTATCATAGGAGTGAGAGTGTCTTGGCCAATAAGGAAGTGCCCACGTGTTTGTTTGTGATTGGGGAAGTGTATAACCGGATGAGTCTTAAAAAGGGAGCGGGGTGGGGACATTTGAGATTGCTTGGAATTTTGGCGAAATGCTGTTGTGGGTTTGTTATTCTGTTGCGAGAAAAGCGGTATTTGTTTGAAGGTTTGGATATTATCACTTATTGGTCCCTCGTCATTGCCTCCGCCCAAATGTAGTGTAAAACAGGTTTCAGAATGCAATTTTTCACCCCTTGTTGTCTTTCTCTCTATCTTTCTTTATTAAACCTACTTTCGAACTCTTGGCAACTATGCCCTTTGATCTCAAAAACTTTTTCAATAAAGCCTTCAAACTTTGAGAACTTGGCATGCTTACTTGGCCACTTTGACTTATCTTGGGTCTTTGACTTTCTTATTCTGTGTCGTGGATGATCCAGCTTGAATCTCTGCTTGAGCATGATCTCTTCGGCTTTGATTTCTTTAGCTTCTTGATCACTCATCCGTTCTCGTGTCCTCCGTTTTGACTGTTTTCTTGCGATATTTGACATATCCATACCTGCACACATAAAACTCAGATACAAGCACATTTTTGCCATTTTTGATCCGTTTTGGGTTGAATTGGGCCTTTTTAAGCATAAATTGATATGTATAGTTTAACAACTATCAGGGATCAAAGATCCTTGAGGCTACACTAAAACACTAGACGTCTACATTGTACTGTGTGTACACACACACACTTTTCTTGGATATCTTAAACCTACACACCTAATACCCTTTATATAGAGGGATATTAAGGCTTACAAAGGAAGATAATTAATAGATAAGGAAACTATTTAAATTACATTAAACCACATTAAGATGTTTCCTAATCTTTATCTTGTAGAATATTTGACCAAACCTTCATTAAACCACATTAAGATGTTTCCTAATCTTTATCCTGTAGAATATTTGACCAAATATTCATTCCTTTGTAGAATTCCTCCTTTGCCTTTTAAGTCCTTCATCTTTCATATGTTTTGTCTTATCAACTCAAGTATAATTCCCAACAATAATCATCGGGTTTTTTGCCAGACCATACCGGACCAACTGGACCGAGGAACGATTCTAACAAAAAGTATGGACCGAGACCGGACCGACTATCCCTCGGTTAGGTCCGGTTTGTGTCGGGCCGGTCCGGTTTTTCGGTCCGGGTCGGTTTTAGATCTGCCATGCTCAGCCCTACTATTAGGTATAATTAATACTGTGATTATTGTGAAAATTGCTATGGATTGTGTTTTCTTGGTTTTTGAACTGACATTTTGCAAACAAACAAAGAAAAGTGTTAGATTATGTGGAATAAAAATAAACAGAGTGATTAGGTAAGTAAAAGAATTGAGAGTATTTGTGAGTTAAAAATAGAAAGAGAGCTATGTGAAATAAAAACAGACAGAGTGATTTGGTGAGTAAAAAGAATTGAGAGAATTGGTGAGTCAAAAATACAGAAAGAGAGCTATGTGAAATAAAACAGACAGGGTGATTTTAGTGAGTAAAAAGAATTGAGAAAATTGATAAGAATAAAAACAGAAAGAGAGATGTGTGAAATAAAAACAAACAGAGTGTTTGGACAGGAATTAGAGTTAATGCTGGTAACTCTAAGTTAATTCCGCTACAAAAGTTACAACTGCTCAAAGATTAAGACTGCGAAAAGAGTTTCTACTGTCAAAAGAGAATGGATAAAGACAGAAGAAAGGATAAAGATTGACTGGAGATCAAGATTACTTACGTGATAAGTATTAGTTATTTATAGAATAGATCATAGAGAATATTTTAAGTTTTTGAAATATATTGTAAATCGACTATGACTCCTTGGTGTATAAAAGGAGGTCCTAGGGAATAGAGTTATATATTTGTATCAAATACAAACGAGTCATTCATAGAGTTTTCATAGCTTCAAGGTTTTGTAACCCTAATACTAGGAGAGTATTCGTATTTTTTGTAATAATAATATTGAAGCTTTTATTGTTTGTTGAATTGTGTGTTCATAGAATTGTGTTCATAGAGTTATTGTTTCATTAAGAATTCTTCTTATTGATTAAAGATTAGATTACGCATAATCTTTAATATATTCAACAAAGTTTCTACAATAGTTGTGTTAGATTTATCTAGCATAACAAAACCTTAACAAGCATAAGGAATTATAGATCTATTAAAGATCTACTGTTGTTGAAAGTTAAAACTGCTAGGGATAAACTTACTACTACTGTTGAAATTTAATACTGCAAGGCATAACTTAGTACAACTAGTTGAACGTTAATGCTGTTGAGGGTATTTTCATAAATACTTCGATTAAGGGTTTCATTCATTCATTTAATCATTTTCAATCTTTCAAATACTCTCTAATCACAAACCCTAACTCAATTTCATCATCCATCATTAAAACCTAACACAATGACGACTCTAAAGTTTGCTGATACTCATAACATGGTCATGTTTTTGGCTAAACCCGCTGAAAGTGAAGGGTTTGAGCAAATTGTGGATATTCTTAATGCACACACCATAAAGTATGCTTTAACCGTTAATCCTATAATATATACTTCGTGTATTGAACAATTCTGGGCTACTGTTAAGGCGAAAACTATCAATGGGGAAGTACAGTTACAAGCCCTAGTGGATGGAAAGAAGATCTTCATTACTGAGTCGATTGTAAGAAGAGATCTTAAATTAGAGGATGCTGAAGGTGTAGATTGTCTACCCAATGCTACTATCTTTGAACAACTTACACTGATGGGGTATGAGAAAATTACACAGAAGCTTACTTTCTATAAGGCATTCTTTTCCCCACAATGGAAATTTTTGATTCATACTATTTTACAATGCCTAAGTTCTAAGACTACTGCATGGAATGAGTTTAGTAGCACTATGGCTTCTGTAATTTCTGTTTAGCTACAAACCAGAAGTTCAACTTTTCAAAGTACATATTTGAAAGTATGGTGAAGAACGTGGATAATGTGTTTGGAAAATTTTTGATGTATCCAAGGTTTGTACAAATGTTTGTGAATTAACAACTTGAAGGGATGCCTACTCACAAGAGAATTTACATTGCACCCTCTCACACTAAGAGGATATTTGGGAATATAAGAAGGGTTGGAAAAGGTTTTTCTGGAAGGGAAACACCATTATTCCAAACAATGATGATACAAGATCAAGAAGAAGTGGGTGAAGGTTCAGAAATGCCAACTGATCCCTATTACACACCCACCATTATTCAACCATCAACATCTCAACCTCAAAAGAAACAAAGATTAAGAAGGTCAAAGAGAAAGGACACTGAGGTACCTCATCCTAGAGGTCCTACAACCAATGTAGCAGATAAGGCTGTCAATGAGGAGATGGATGATAGTTTGGAAAGGGCTGCTACTACTACTATTGGCTTAGAACCAGAGCATGATAGTGGTAACATAGATAAGACCCAATCCAAGGCAACACTTAATGAACCAAATTCCTCAGGAACTAGTTCAGGTAGTGGTCCTAGGCGCCAAGAAACCATGGGGGATATAATTGCTCAGACTAGGTCTGAGAATGTATCTAAACTTTCTAATGATCCACTGCTCGCAAGAGGTAACACACTTCGAAGTGGTAAGGATAGACTAAAACTTAAGGAATTGATGGCATTATGTATAACTTTACAATCAAGAGTTCTTGCTTTGTAGACTATAAAGACCATTCAAGCTACTGAGATTGCAAGTTTGAAAAAGAGAGTCAAGAAGCTAGAGAGGAGGAATAAGTCAAGAACTCATGGACTTAAAAGATTATACAAGGTTGGTTCATCTAGAAGAGTAGAATCTTTTAGAGATGAAGAAGATTTGGGTAAGGATGCATCCAGACAAGGGAGGAGGATTCATGATATTGATGCTGATGAAGACATTACCCTAGTTAATGATGATAATGAGATGTTTGATGTGGGTACTTTGACTGGTGATGAGGTGTTGGCAGAACAAGTAGTTGTTGCTAAAGATGTAAATTTAAGTTTTGATGAAGTTACTTTGGCTCAAGCACTTGCAGCTTTGAAAAGTACAAAAGTTCAAGAAAAAGGGGATGTTATAAAAGAGCCAAGTGAACCAGTTAGTGTTGTCAGTGCTTCAAAAAAGGATAGTACTGCTACAACAATAACTGCTACAATTCCAACTCCAAGGAAAGGAATTGTTTTTCAAGAGCCAAGTACAACAACAACAACAATTTATTCACAACAACTATCACAGGAAAATGTTTAGGACAAAGGCAAAGGGAAAATGGTAGAACCTGAGAAGCCTATGAAGAAAAAAGAACTAATCAGGCTTGATGAAGAAATTGCTTCAAAGTTATAAGCGGAATTTGATGAGGAAGTAAGACTTGCAAGAAAGAAAGCTGAAAAAGAACAAGAAGCCAATGTTGCCTTGACTGAAGAATGGGATGATATTCAGGCTAAGATTGAGGCAGATCATGAATTGGCTTAAAGACTGCAAGCACAAAAGCAAGAAGAGTTTTCTGATGCAGAAAAGGCTACATTATTTGTAAAACTCTTGGAGAAAAGAAGAAAGCACTTTGCAGCAAAAAGAGCAGAAGAGAAGTGGAACAAACCACCAACTTAAGCTCAACAAAGAAAAATCATTTGTACTTACTTGAAGAATATGGAAGGAAAGAAGCCCAAAGACTTGAAGAACAAATCTTTTGATTCTATTAAGAAGATGTTTGTCAGAGCTTTCAAAAGTGTGAATACATTTGTTGATTTCAGAACAGACTTGGTGAAAGGAAGTTCGAAGAGAGCAGGGAGAAGAGTTAGAACAAGAGAATGCAAAGAAGCAGAAGGTGGATGATGAAAAAGAAACAGCAAAGCTTAAAAGTATAATGGAAGTCATGCCAGATGAAGAAGATGTTGCACTTGATGCTATTCCTTTGGCTGTTAAGTCTCCAAGCATTGTTGACTGGAAGATTCATAAAAAGGGGAAGAAGAGCTATTACCAGATAATCAAGGCTGATGGAAGTTTAAAGATGTACTTAGTGTTCAGTCATATGCTTACAAGTTTTGACAGAGAAGACTTGGAAACTTTGTACAAGTTGGTAAAAGCTAAGTATGGATCAACAAGACCAGTGGAGGACTTGGAATTAGTTTTATATGGAGATTTGAAAACAATGTTTGAACCACATGTAGAGGATAATGTATGGAAAAATCAATCAGACTATAGAGTATTAGATTGGAAGCTTTATGATTCATGTGGAGTACATTGATTGAGGAAGCAAAATGTGCACATTCATATGTTGGTAGAAAAGAGATATCCTCTTACAGCACCTACAATTACTGATATGTTAAACAAGAAGCTTCAATGTGATCATTTCAGTGAAATGGCATATCAGTTTCTTAAACTTCTCAAAAAACTGCTCAAGAATAAATGAAGTGTTTGGAAGCATCCTCTTGGTGATTATGAAGCTTTTAATGAAAAAACTTAATGATTTTGGAGATAAATATCAAGTTTAGGGGAGGATTGTTGGGATTAAAAGCCTTCTTAAAGTTACTGCTGCTAAGGTTTGTATTACTGCTGCTAAGCAAAAGTTAGTGTTGTTCATTAACTTTAATGAAAAATATGCTAAGTAGTTAGTGCTGCTAGTATAAAGTTAGTACTGGTAGTTCACAGTTACTACTGCTAGTATATATTAGTACTGCTAGTATAAAGTTAATACTGCTAGTGTAAAGTTAGTACTGCTGGTGAAGATTAAAGAAAATACTCTAAGTAGTTACTACTGCTTATACACAGTTAATGCTGCTGGTGTATAAGTTACTACTGCTGGTGCTAAGTTAATGCTGCTAGTACAAAAGTTACAACTGCTTAAAGATTAAGACTGCTGAAAGAGTTTCTATTGTCAGAAGAAAATGAATAAAGATATAAGAAAGGGTAAAGATTGATTGGAGATCAAGATTACTTACATGATAAGTATTAGTTATTTATTGAATATATCATAGAGAATATTCTAAGTTTTTGGAATATATTGTAAATCTATTAGGACTCCTTGGTGTATAAAAGGAGGTCCTAGGGCATAGAGTTATATATCTGTATCAAATACAAATGAGTCATTCATAGAGTTATCATAGCTTCAAGGTTTTGTAACCCTAATACTAGGATAGTATTCGTATTATTTGTAATAATAATATTGGAGCTTTTATTGTTTGTTGAATTGTGTGTTCATAGAATTGTGTTCATAGAGTTATTGTTTCATTAAGAATTCTTCTTATTGATTAAAGATTAAATTCCACATAATCTTTAATATATTCAATAAAGTTTCTACTATAGTTGTGTTAGATTTATCTAGCATAACAAAACCTTAACAAGCATAAGGAATTAAAGATCTATTGAAGTAGGATCAACACTTTACCCTACACCTAACGTTACAACCCTTTAAAAGACCTCTTTGATAGTAACTCCTAGGTGCTTAAGCCAAAACAGTGGAGGTTTTGATCCTTTATCAAGCCTATGATAATATATATACTATGATAGGTAGTGAGTGTTATTTCTTTAGTTTCCTATATTGTTATAATTCATTATTACACCTGAGAGAATGAGAGAATCCAAACACTTATGTGAGGTGCTAGTATATAATTTTTGTGCTTTTAATTACGAGGTATATCAGGTTGTGCCATAAATTATATTTATTGAGTAGGTTAAATGCCCTCGACTTTGCTATTTACTATGTAGAAAAACCTATTTGCTTGAGGACAAGCAAATCCCAAGTGTAGGGGTATTTGATGAGGTATCATTTTATACACTTTTTCAAGGTCACTTAACCTCCAAAATCATGCAAATATCCCCATTTATTATGCTTAATCGTTTCTTTTTGTTGTTTTAGCATTTGGGAAGAAATTTGAGGAAATACACGTGACTTGGATTCAATTTGGGAAGAAACGGGACAAGAATGCATCTCTACGAAATGTTGATGAAGAATGGTTTCTAGGTCATGGAGATGGCGTCAGGGTTTCAATATGACGCTGTCATGATTTCAAGGCGATGCCGTCATCAGCTTTTGTGACCGAATCAAAGTAGCCGACAAAGAGAAGCCCTAAGAATGTTTGACGAGCTGACGTCGTCAAGATTAATAAGCGACGCCGTTAGAGTTGTGGACCTATATATACAACCCTTATTTTTTAGGTTTTGTGTGGAAAAATTGTGTGGAAATCGTTAGTAAGCTTTGGAGCAGACATTTAAGTCGTTTTTAGGGTTTCTTAACCCTTGTGTACTCATCATAACTCCATGTTTAATTGAAGTGAAGTTCTTTATCTATTTTAATCATTCGATATGTCTATGTGTTGTTTGATTAATTGTTCTTCGATTTCAATTAACATGTTTGGCTAAATCTAGATTGTGTTTGTCTATGATTGCAAGAAACCTAGTTGTTTATCTTTTGTTATTACTTCTTGTTAATGATGTGTGCGTTAGGATTTAGAAAACTATCTTCTTAATTGCAAAGCGAAGATGTCTAGGGAAACACGCCTAAGTTAGAGGAATCCCAACAATAGTCTTCATACTACCTTTCCATTTGGGTGGATTCCGAGTTAGGTGTTTAATTTATTAGATACTTACACATTCCATTACAAGGGTGACGAGTAATAAAATTAGAGAAGACAACTAGGGAGTAGCGCATGATTAGGTAAACATATTTGTTTAACCATACCGGTTTTTCCATCACTTTACTTTTCTGCAATTAGTTTAGAATTAGGAGTAGTCAATTAGTTTAATCAAATCCTCTTGAAAACCCGAGATTTTAGTTGCTTTCAAAAAATATAAAAACACAAAAAATTCTTCACTTAACCTCTAGACCTTAGTAACCATACAATTCGAGCCTACCCAAACTATTCCCCTAGAGAACGATAATAACCCCTCGAGTCTTGCCTATACTACACTAAAAAGGTTAGGTACACTGCCTAGGAGGGTTGTAAAACTTTTACGTTTGCAACATCCGCATCAGTTTTACAAAATTAGAGTATAATCAAATTTTACCGCGCGAAGTGATTAAAGATTAAAAACCCAAACAAGGTAGGGCAAGACCTTAAGCCGTGTCGCGAGAAATAATTAAACCCTAGACAGATGCACTCACGAGTTTTTACGCCCAAGTAATTTCATCACTGATAAAACTTCAACATACTTTAATATTGTTAAAAATATTGTCGTGAAATATTGAACTTGCATATATCGTCGCAGGAGAAAATTACGGTGTAAACCCAACCCTATGTGTTTTAAAACATGCGAAATAATAATTTACTTTTATAATAGCTCATCGATTAAGCAAATTATATACGCCAAGCACTATATAATAATCAAATAATAATGTGTTATAAACTACCATCTATACATTGTGTCATCGTGGAAGAAAATTATGGTGTAAACCCAACCCAATGCATTTTAATACAATGCAAGACATTAGCTTCTAATAGATTATTATTATGATATCTTCTAGTCATATTAATTTCAAAAACAAATTTTCCTAATTTATATTAGTCACAACAATATATAAAAGCAAAAAACAAGTTAAAAATAATTAATCATACTAAACACATAACCGGCATGCAAAGAAAAGACCAATGAACGCTAAAAAAGAACAAGCTAAATGCCAAAATAAGCCCCCCACTTGCTTTTGGATAAATCTTAAAACAAGTGGTATACATATATCAAATAGCTAGATTTCAAAGGCCTTATTTATATAAGGGTATAATAAAAACTGCATGTTGATAGAAAATTTGACCCGACTTTAGGCCACGATAAGACAAGGAAAATGTTTTCTCCGCGTTTAGCAATAAACATAAAAGTTGTTGTCCACTGAGTTGTGAACTCCCAAAAAAATTGTAGTCTAACTCCATACAAAGAATCAGGAAATCAATTTTTAGTGAGTGAAGGTTATGCGATCAGCACACAAAACAACTAAACAAGCACGCAATGATTATAGGCAATTAGTTTTTGCATATCAAACAATTAACACATAAACATATATGTATAATCAAGATTTAAGGCTTATAAACCATGATAAATATGCATGTATTCATCATGATGATCAATTTAAACAAGTAAGTGACGCAAATAAGCCAAAAATCAGTGAATATAAAGCACATATAAAAACACACCTCAATAATCATGTAAAATCTGCAAACTAAGTTTTCAAATTTTAAGGACTCTTAAGAGTCATTATATTCACAAAAATAAACCCTAAGGGTTCTCTAACAAACAAAACAAGCAAAAAAAGCAAGTGTTTTTAGTGATTTTACCGGTTTTTATGTAATTAAAACATCATTCGTTAGCTCGTGATGCCACTGTTAGGATTTGTTAACTAATTAACCTATGTTACACTTAATATATGCAGCGAATACGGTCCCAAAGGAATTACATATGGCGTGACAAACTAATATAAACAATAACTAAATAGCGTACCTTTATAGTTCTTGATTCTTGCAAATAACAAAAGCTACAAACACCCTTGCGTTCCTGATGAAACCCACAAAACTAATTACTAAATCTCCAAAGGAGGTGATGTATATATCTAGTATATACTACACGTAATCAATACCAATTGAATGCTAGTTCTTGACCAGGATATGCAAAACAAACACGTTGTTCTTTGTTCATACTCAAAATTAACGAAACCATTAAGGGGAGGGCTTGACGATCGGTTTTACAGAGAAAATCAGAGAGAATGGAGTTATGAATGAGATACTCTAAGCCTTGCATATATAGGGTATGATTAGGACTTTCCTAATCATAATACAATTACATAAGGTTCAAGTTAACACCTTTGTTTCCTTTTCTTCCCCTAGGTCAGCTTGAATATTCACCAATAGTCCCTCCATTGTTTAATTTTGTCTTAGATAATTATTGTGTACAATTACACACTAATTAAAAGGCCTAACGTTAATTATTTGTCAAATGAACTAATGACCGTTAAGTATTACCGTCAGATCATTTTTAATATATATTTAATATATATATACAATACATATATTAAATGCACTATTAAATGGTATCTCGGTGTACACGTGTGTGACCCCATATGCTCACGTATCTCTAGTCGTATAAAAAATCCGTATGACATGATCACTTCCTAATAGGTACGTCTCATCCAATCAGAGTCATATTCCAACAAGCTGCAACATCATGCTTACAAGGAATCTCGGTCAATTCCTATTTCCTACATGAACATGTCCTAGCCACTACATCCACAACACACTGATCACAAAATTACACTAAGACATGATACCTAACTCCTCTGTTCCATTAAACTTTCAACATATGCCTCTTTCTTAATGGCTTCCATGATTCTAGTTATAGTAGGGGTCAAAGGGCCGGTACATTTGTCAATAACATTTTGTAAATTCACTATTCTCTTCATGCAATACTTTCTAATGTACTCTAAAAGTGTAATAATTTGCTTGTCCGTACTTCTAACTATTTTGCCATTAAATACCTCACATATGTTGTTAGGAAATAAATATAATAGAGCTCTACCTAAAAGTCATAAATATGAAATAATTAAATGCTATACATATCTATCTATTATATACTTTGCATTAAAATAATAACATGACATTAAATGTAATTAGTTTATGATTAAACTTAATAAAAAAGGAATCACTTAAAAAATGAGATCTTGCCTAATGTTCTGATGGTATCTTGTTCAACCATTCATGTGCTTTATGATTCATCTTCTTAAGCTTCAACATACACTTTTCAAAGTCTCTAGCTAACAGTTGTAGCATATGTAGATCTCCACAATAGATCCTTGTATGCTTGTCTACACCATCCTTGCTTCACATTTTCATGTATGTATCTCAAGCAAAATGTGTTTTGCAATTGGGAACACAGATTTAATGGCTGGAATGATACCCTACATGAACCAATATTTTAATCAAATATGAATTCATATGATATAGTAGGTAAGAATTCAACAAGTGAAGCATAATACTAACCTTTTGTCTATCAATGATGAATGCGAAATTTAAATTGAGCTGTAGATCTATGTCATCACCCAAACACTGTAAGAACCAAGACAATGAACTCTTACTTTCAGCTTCAACCAAGGCATAAGCGAATGGGTAAATTCTATTTTTTAAATCAAGTCCAACAGTTACCAATACTTGGCATGGGAATGGCCCCTTCATGAAAGCACCATGTAAGCCTAACAGCTCTCTTTTACAAGCCCTAAACCTCAGTTTTAATGCTCCCAAACAACCATATATTCTCTTAAACACCCTAGTAGGCAAAGAAGGATCAATATTTCTTTCAACTACGTTCTTGACAGTGGTATTAAGGTTTGTAGATTGTAATTCAACAACATAGTCTCTAAGCATAGCATACTGTAAAGTGTGATCACCTTTAACCTCTCTTTCACTTTTAACTTTAGCTCTGAATTCATTCTTCATAGAAACCTGAAGCTCTAAGTTATTTTGGAGTTGGTCTTGAAGTGCTAGGGCTATAAACGAGCATAACATTCAGTGAACATTTCATAGACCATTTGATAAAATGTTCGTTTATTTATTAAATGAACAAACATGAACAACATATTACATTCGTTTAGTTAAATTAACGAACATGAACAAAAGTCTTGTCCATTCATTTATGTTCGTGAATGTTTGATTATTCATTCATTTATGATCATAAGTCTGTTTATGTTAGTCTATCATATATTTTTATTATATAGTTTTAAAATTGCTTTACTTAAACAAAATAACACTTATCAAACACAATATTTTGTATATTTTGTGTTTATTTTTCTACGTTCATTTATGTTCGCTTAGTGTCTTAATGAACGAACATAAACGAACATGAACAATATTATTTCTTAGTAAACAAACATGAACAAGAAAATTCATTCGTTTAAGCGACCGTGTCTGTTTATTTGTCCGGCTAAAATTAAACGAATGAACATGAACATGGCTCCATTCATGTTCATCCGGTTCGTTTACAGCCCTATGAGCTGCCTTAAGTGGGATCTCTAGATTAACCCTGACTTGGTCAAAAATATGCTCTACCAAGAATTTATAAGTGCAGTGTTTGATTTCCCTTAATTGAAGGGATTTGTGTGTATCTCTATGTGTCTTTAGTACTCAATTTCTGTGCGTTTTTCTTTACCCACATACAAGACCCAAGGACAGAGATCCCCTTTATCACGTGCATCAACAACAGAAGATCATGCTTTACTGTCATCATTGGTACCTACATTCTTCCTATTTGTACTCCTAGTAGTTAGGCCACTTGATCTACTAGGCCCATCGCCCATTGCTTGATTTGGGCCAGTTGGTCCACTACCTCATGACATTGTAAAAACAGTTAATTTTCCCTCACATCTTGCTCTTACCTTGGTCTTGTCATTCTTATACTGCTTCAACTTTCTTTTGCTTTCAATGAAATGCAGGTAGAGTCTGTCCTTAGCCTCTTTTGAACTACCAAATTTCTGCCTAGTGTAAAATGAGTACTTTTATCGACCACTAGCATTTAATCCCTCTTCCATATCTCTTCTCAATTCATTTAACCTTCTCCTTCTATAAGTACTTGTTTCATCATCATAACCTATGTCACTATTAAAACCATCCGCATTAACCACATCTACATCCTCTCCTTCTAAAAATCCTCTAGTACTAGACTAGTTACACCAACAAAAGGAACATCCTTTCTAATACCAAACAGATGAACATCAACATCAGGCTCTACTATTTCAATTTCTTTATCCACCAAAAAATCATCATCATCATCTGTACCTGCATCATCACCAGACTCAACATAATACTGAGTTTCATATGCACTATCGATCCCAACAACATCATACTCCACTTGTTCACCACTAGTCTCTTTAACAACTTCCTCACCATTACCCTGTTTAATAGCTTCCTCACCATTACCCTGTTCAACAGCTTCCTCACCATTACCCTGTTCAACCGCTTCCTCATCACTATCATGTACAACAGCTTCCTCACCACTACCATCTACAACGTCAACAACTCTAACATGTACTACAACGTGTTCCTTATTGGGCACCTCAGACACGGGAACCTCTTCTTGTGTTTTAATTTGGGAAACATTTAGGTCAAGAGTTAAGTTTAAGTCTAAGTCTAAGTCATCAACTCTAAAAGACTCATTATGACATAAACCCGAACTGTAACACTCCCAAAATGGGTCGCAGCGGAAATATGTTCGGGAGTGTTACTTCATGAATACATTTCACAAGATATGAGAGAACGACCTCTAAATGAGTCGTTTTGAAAGATACATTAGATTCCATTGCAATGTTTGTTATAAAAGCACCATGCTTTAATAGTTCACCAATACGAAAAATATAAATATTTTAATACATAACCAAATGTCCAAAAGTAATGCAGTAAATCTTTCGTGATATGAGACTCCAAAATGTGACTCGAAATGGTGCTTCCCAAAATGTTAACCAAGTAGCATGCACTTAATTACCTGAAAAAACATGCTTTAAAATGTCAACATAAAGTTGGTGAATTCATAGGTTTACGTAACTATAAATGTAGGACCACAAGAGTTCAATGCGTGAAATAATGTAACACATACAAATTCACAAAATGTAATTACGATTGCCTTAAGTTCATGACACTGAAGCTACAACTATGTACGTATGCATATTTATGCACTAATGTACCCGTGTTGATGTTCAACTCGCAACATCTAAAATACGATATGATATACGTCCGTTTGACAAGTAAGTATGACTTACCCGGACGGGGATGTCAATCCAAAATAGATCTATTTATAACACACAAGCTTACACCAAGTAATTACCAGTTCATGATAGTGGGCATAATGGGTTATCGCTACTTAGGCAACTCATAATATGTTTAAAAGAGTACTTGCGTCCAAATGTAAAACATGGCATGTATCTTACCCTGAGATTTGTAAAGTGTTGTTAACAAGTAAAGCGGGGCTATAAACTCACCTCTAGTAAAAGTATTGATTATCGTAAAAATCAACAAGGTAATCGTCACAAATGATCTGGAATGCAACCTAATTAATTATAGGTCGTGTAAGAATAATGTATTTAAAATAAATACAACAATGTACTTTTTATAGTTATATCACCACCTAATAGTTTGTGTTTACTTTTCTAAATCGAAATAGTGTTTACGTTAAGTTTACCGCTTTTATTGTTTTTCCAACGATAATATATATTCATAAAATAATATTTATAAGGTTATATATATATATATATATATATATATATATATATATATATATATATATATATATATATATATAGTTTAGTTAATTCATAAAATAATATTTATAGGGTTTTAAACCGCGTATAAATATTATATAAGTAATGCTATATTATTTCCTGAAAACGTCCAAACGGAGCCGAAAACGTCCGAAAACTCATTTTACTATTCACATCAGCTTTGGGAATATGTAAAAATAGTGCAAAAATTTTTATGACACTTTCCCAAAAATAGTCCAAGTTTGGTTTGGTTTTACTCTTCCGTTATACATTTTTAGACCTCAAAACTAGCGTTCTTATAGCGAAAATCATTCTAAGTAAGTTTTTATTTGTATACTTAAGCCGATTCGGACCCGAAAGCCCTAAAAACACGAATTATAAAATTGCCAGATTTAAGCCGAAAAACTGTTTTGCCGGTATTGTTTCAAATCTAGTTTTGGCCATAACTTATTCGTTTTAAGTCCGTTTTTAGCGTTCTTTATATGTACGAAATCGTATTGAGACGAACTAACATCTTTTTAATGTTATGGCTTGACAAAAAGTCCGCAACCAACAAATTAGAAGCTGCTGTCCCTAAGGGATATTTTTAATACTTTTTGTCCAATATTTCTACTCCCTTTTCATACCACAAAACCGCTAGTCTATATATTTCAATCACCTTCCACAATCACAATCATCCACTAACCTAATCCCATCCAACACTTCACAGTATAATGAAATAACTTGCAAACTAAATAAGCCAGTTTATGGATAATAAACTTGTTAACAAGTTTAATAATCATAAGTATGTAGTGTTCTTGATATCTTTGCAAATGTTTATGAAAGTCCACTAGTTGGTGATATAACTTTATAACCAAGATGTTTATATGTAAAAATACATAATGTAAGTATAGAAACATGAATAAACATAATCAAAATGTATGAAAATCAAAAGAGTGAATGTAATATGCTTACAAAGTGAATGACCAAAAAGAAACCCTAGATCTTGATTCTAAACCCAAAATCCTTATAAAACCCCAAATCTTGATTATGAAAACCCTAACTTGATCTTGAAAACCCTTCCTTAAAATAGAAACCCTAATCTTGTAAATCCACTTAAAACACCTTAGATATACCCTTGATTATACTTGTATGCTTGTAATATTGTAAAAATGGAAATTATGAATTATTTTTCAAGCTTATTTGAGCCGTGGGCTTCTAAGAAGGAAAAGTGAGAGAGTGTTTGATTTTTGCTTGTAAGAAGTGAAGTGATGAACTAGTTGCTTGGTCTTTATATACACA
>BQNB010136737.1:0-17956 GCA_026074375.1 Tanacetum coccineum
ACTCCAAGGGGGCAAAACTGCCAACTCCACTAAACTTTTACACCTAAGGACGAGTGATGCAATTGTTGTTATAATTCTTGGGGACTTAATAGCTGTAAGATTGCCAAGTTGGCAATCCCACATCTCCCAAAGCCTATATCGACGGCTTGAATGGCTTCTAAAGAAACCCAAGGAATTTGAAGGGCTGAGATTCATTGTGACTTTACACACACACAACAAACACAACTCTTTTGTTGTGTCTACAAAGAAACACAAGTAAAGAAGACATGAAAAAGAAGACACTAGTCGTATTTTCCCTATTTAAGAGAATGTAAAGCCATTTTGGCTATAGTGAGTTTTTATGTAGTTTTTTTAGTAGTTTTTAGTTCAAGAGTTAGTTTTATTTTTTCAGTTTGTAATTTTTCGTATTCTTTTAAGCATTTTCTTTTAAGCTTTTTAAAAATCAGCTTTAAATACTTGTACTGTGTAACCTTCAGCTTGTACTTAAGTGTTTTGAGTAATAACATTCAGTTTTCAAGTTTCTTTGGTATTTGATTTCAAGTTTAAGCTGTTTTACTTCATTAAGCTCTAATAAGCTCATTTGAGCTTATTCTTGTTAAAAAGCTCAAATTCAGTTAAAATTTGTTTTAAGGCATTCATTTACTCATTTAGTTCAATTTACATCAAAACATGGACATTTGAGTACATTGGATTCATTTTGGAAGCTATTTGGAGTTAATAAGCTTTTAACAGCTTATTGAGCTTATAGCTCAGGTTTAGAGGCAAGGTGCCACTTAGGTAAATGCTTTTAAGCCACTCATTCAACAAGAGTGGCTTGTAACTGAGACTACAAGTTCACAGGTTCTAGCTTTTTGATTTTAGAATTTAGCATTTATAGCTTATTACATATTGCTTATTCTTTTGAATTCTTATGCTTAATCCTGTTGCATTTAGCTTAGTTAGCTTATAGTTGCAATTGTTTTAAGCTGTCTTAGTCTAAAATTCATTTAGATTTCATTATCTTTTAATTCTGTCATTAAGTACTAATAAGCTAGGAGAGAAAGTGCTTATTTTTGAAACATAAGCTTTAGATTTTAGTCTTAAAATAGTTTAAGTAGGTTATTTTTAGTAGAAGTAGATATAAGGTTTTAGCTGAATTAGTTTTTAAGTCAGTTCTTAAGTACAAATAAAGTTGGGACAGTTAGACTTAAGGGGTGTTTGGGTTAAGAGGAAAACGGGTCAAAATGGTTTTGTCTTTGGGTTGAGGTCATCAAATTAGATTTAGTTTAGAATATTAAGCTTGTTTGAACTGTTTTCAAAAGTTTTAAAGCTTCAAAATTGAATTTCAAAGGTTTTCTATACCATTCTTTAAACTGTGGAATTTTATAAACATCACAAGTGCTTATTTAGTTAAGCACTTGTGAGTTTGAGTTTAAGGTTCAAAAAAGGTCTCCTTTGTGTGTTCTAATCAAGCTAGCAAACACCTTGGGTCTTTTGACTTGTTAAGTCAAAACACCCAAGTCTTTTTTAAGTAACAGTTTTAAAAAGAAGCCAAGCCCTTTTTCACCTACAAAATTCAGCTTGTTTAAATGATTTTCAAAAGCTAAAAATTGGTGCACAACTCCAAAAGCTAGGGTACTAAATCTGTTTTAGCTTATCTTTTTAATTTGAGCTTATTTGACAGCTTTTAACAAGCTGTCAAATAAGCCCCTAGTTTTAAGCTTTAATCTCCCCTGGTGCAAAGGGGAGATTTTAAGCTTCTAGTTCTTAAGCTTTTAGTGTTCTTAAGCCCAATCCCTTGGCTTATTTCAAGAGCCTATAAGCTCTTGTATAAGCCCCTTTAGTTTCAGCTTTTAAAAAGCTCATTTGTTGGCTTATTTTTAAGCTCAAACTTGCCCTTTGAACTGTTTTGCTAAAGAGTTAGTGTAGGATTGCTTATTTTTCATTTTAGCTTTTACAGCTTATTTAGTTTTAGCTTTTAAGTCTTTTAGTGCTTATTTAGTTTAGGATTAAGCCCCTTTTAGTTTTCTTGTCCTAGTTTAGCTTATTAGACCCCATAAGCCAAATCCCTTAGCTTTTCCAAGCCTTCAAGTCACTTTAAGCATTCTGTCAACTTTATAAGCTGTTTTTCAGCTTATTGAGAGCTTTTCATAAAAAGCTGTAGTTGACAAAGTTGTTAAGCCCCACGAGCTTAACAACTTTGCTTTACAAAGTTTTTCAAAAAAAAAAAGGGGAAAGACAAGAGGTCCGGGTGAGCAAGACTCGAACCCGGGACCTCTCGATACGATCCCCCTTTTACAACACTCTCACCGCTGCGCCCTTGGGTCTTTTTCGTTAAAGACTCAAGGGCTTTATCCTTTATACACGTTTTGTGCCTATAAGCTTATAAGCTGTATAAGCTTATTTACGGGCTTATTCCTTAAGCAATTTTTTGTTTTTTATTTTTCGTAGGATTGTTAAAGTGTAAAGTATTTTTAGTAAATTTTTCAGAATTTTTCGAAGTCATTTAATATTTTTTATGATTTAATTTCGTTAAAAGTTTAAAAAATTTATAAAAAATACAAAAATTATCAAAAAAATATTTTTCTTTTTTAGAAAATTTTATTTTGTCATATAGTTTGTAGGAAAAATTTAAAAGTTTTCGTAAAGTCATTTTTACAACTTTTCATTTTTTAAAGAACGGTCCGGGTGCGGTTTTTTTGTCTTGACTCGTTTTTGGGTCAAACGAACTCCGTTTTCGGTCTAGTCTTTTTCATTCTTCGTTATTTGTTCCCTAGAGTAGTTTAGAAGCAAAAATTTCTTCGTAGGGTTAATTTTAAAGATTTTAGGTTTTTCCCCCTTTGTTCGGGATTCGTGCTCTCGTTTTCTAGTTTAATTTCATAATTTCTAGGTTTTTCTTAAACGTTTTAGTTTGTTATTGTTTAATTTGACTTTTCCACACTTTCAATTCAATTCTCTCCTTCAAACTCAAATCTTCGACTGTATCGATTCTCCAGTCCAGCCTCGTTGGGGATAAACGACCCGGGAACACTCTATACTACTTCTCGGTTTCATTGATTGTTGTTTTTAGATTATATATATTTTATATTTTATTATATATTATATATTTAGTGTAAAAACCTACAATCAATTTTTGGCGCCGTTGCCGGGGAGGCTGTGAAACCGTTTATCGTTACGTTTGGCATTTGTGTTTGAAACTGTGAATATTTTCTTTTATTATAAAAATATAAAAAAGTACAAAAATATTTTTCATTTCTTTTAGTATAATTATCAGATAAAAACCAAAGAAAAAACCAAAAATATAAAAACATTGTCCATAAAAAAAAAGAAATAAAATTCACAAATTGGTAAAAATACCAAAATATAATATTCTCAATCGAGGTATTATCATAATAACTTCCGGTGAACTTGTTGGTTCCCAACTCGAACAAAAGATTTAAAAACTTGCCTTTGTGTCACTTGTGAAATACGGCTCACCTTTAATTGATAAACAAATATAAAAGGGGTATATGCGAGGGTTGTCCTAGGTAACTACGGACCCGAAAGGAGAAAAGGTTTTTAATAGTTCGCGCTTTCCCGACTCCTCCAGCTCCTTTGTGCGTTTGTATTTCTAAAGAAGATACGGAAACGAGTTGACTATTGGTTTAAGTTGTCTTATCATTTTGTCCGTTAAAATAAATTGTGAATTAATGGAAAAACAAAAAATAATCTTCTTTTTCTTCGTATCATGTAATTCTTTTCTTATCCATCTTCTCATGTTTTTTCTTATGACGCCATTTCTGTTTATCGGTTTGAATCCAATTTACGCGATTAAAGAATGCTCGTCTTGTGGAAGTTTGTACACTTCAAACTGTGGTTGTTCGAAAGGGAGTCTTGAAGACAAGATTCTTGTTCCTAAACCCCCTCGAAATTGTGTAAGGTGTGCAAGGTGTGGAACCCCGGTTGATGGTCCGTATTGTCAAGGATGTGCTCTTTTACGAATGGAATTATGGAAGGTTTGTTTAAAACTGATGTGGAAAAGTGAATTTTTCAAAGACTTCCAAGACACTTCCGAGTCATCCGACGACTAATACCTAGATCGTGAATGCTCTCGAGAGCCATGTTGTCAATCAGGACCGGTGAAAGTCCTCACACAAGTCCTCTACACATTGACCCATTGTTGTCACGAGTGGGGATTCGTTAGATGGAATTCTTTGTCGATAATGCACTTGTAAGTCTTGTGGGAAAGGTGCTCATTACGGTTATAATTGCCCTCCGAAAGTTCCGATTATCTCTAATCCGGAACCATGCAAAAATCAAACCATTGATGAGCCCCTACAAAACTTGCAAAGTTTGCAACAACAATGTCTGTTTCGTACATGCCAAAAATGTGGTTGCAATGAATACGATGGAGTTTGTTTTTATTGTAAAGTTGAAAATGGAACACCAATCAATGTTTCAACTCCGTACTCTTCTAACGATTCTCCAAGTGTTACAAACCATCCTCCATAACCACAATACGTACCATACTCTTGTGAGTTATGTGGGAAGATCTCATAGGTACGATTGTCCACCTCAAGTCCCGTTTTTCTACAATCAGGACCCGTGTTTCAATCAAAACTTTGATTATTTTCACAAACTCACGAGTTTTCACACAATATCTTTGTGTGAAAATTGCGTAGGGACCTCATGAAACTTTACCAATTGTCAACCAATGAATGAAGACTATTATCCATGAGCAAAATTTTGCTATGATTCAATTTCTTTTGGTATTGACCAAGTTCAACCCCTCGCAATATACGTCAATATCCAATCTTTACTTCCCAAAATGGCTTCTCAATTCTCAAAAGAAAGCTTATGAAAAAAATTGGCAACCTTACGTGAATTGGTTGATCTAGCTACACAAAAGAAGGGAAGAAGAAGCGAATGCGGAAGAGCAAGCGGCTAAAGATCGATCTTGGAGGATTCCATTTGTTCGATGATGCGAAGACAATATCATTGCAATCACACCGTTTTACCAATGGAGGAACCGATTAACTCTCTAAGTATGGGGGACGAGCATCTTGACACTATTCCGGCAACGGAATCGGACGAAGTAATAAAGTATAGTGTTGAGGACCTTGTCCCAATCCCAAGTGAGTCCGAGGGTATTCCCGACAAAATATGTGATGTGCCTCTTGTGGAAAAATTACCACCCCTCCCTAATGCTCTTCAATGAACATTCTGAGATTGTGTCAATTCCAAACGATGATAATTCTTCGAGTGGATGAACATTCTACCTACAGTGAGGATATCGATTTTGTCGATGCCATCACTTCACGATGGGGAGATCGTCAGCTTAGAGTGTGGAGATGGTTTATTCGGAAGTTGGAAGATTGATGATACATTTTTGACAATAAAGACGATAAATCCTTCGTGGAAAAATTGGTTGAATGTCCAATCTTCTTATTGCTAGATCGATCATTAAGAAGATAGTCCTACTCCATTCGAAGTTGTGATCAAGTCTACCTCTACATTTCCTAATCTTTTCTTGGAGGAGGCTAACACCTTTGATAATTCTATTCCCGAATCTGAAACTTTCCGCTTTAATCTAGAAGAAATTAGTAGTGGCAGTCCCACTACTCATTCTGAGTTATCTCTTCCTGATTATAAAGCTTTCTACATTGATAACGATCATTTTAAAGAGAGGAGTAGTGGCAGTACCATTACTCATGTTGATTTTTCTCAATATGATTCGTTTATCTTCGATCTTTCGAATGATCAGTTTCCTCCTACCGATAGGAGTGACTTTTATCATGAGGAGTTCCAGCAGCATTGGGTTCGATTTTGAACTCAATGAGGAAAGTGTAAGTGAGTTATTGGATACATATTTATAACAAATCCAGCGGGTGATGTTTTTTGTTAAGTACTCACGTAATAATAATAGGCATTGGCCTTGCCGTTTACCACTGATAACTTATTAGTTTTTCGATGCCTAAAGTATTGTTTACATCCAACTAGCATATAAAATATGGGCTCTTTAGACTAAACCAGTAAACTGCAAAATGTGAATTCCATCCGTTTTTGTTGTTGATGTACTGTGATAAGGCGTGTTTGGATATCGTTGTGGCCTGCAACATGGGTTGTTTGGATATTGCCGCCATTTGCAGCTGGGCGTGTTTTGGTATGCCTTTTATTTGTGTTTTGTGGGCTGATTTAGCTGTTTAATGTTCGCTGGATAGGAATGAGCAATACCCAAATGAACAGTTGCACTGAAAACAGCCCCTTAGTATAAACTTACTAAATGTTCAGTTTCCTCTTTTAACTCATCATTTCCAAGTTCGTTGCCTTACTTTTCTGCCCATTTTTTAGTGCCATTGCAAACGAAGAACAAGCGCGTGCAAGGATCATAGTTAGAGCTACTTCATCCTCACAAAGCAAATTTAAGGTACTCAAAGCACTTATTCTTTTATTTTCTGCAATATACGCAGTGTTCTGCTCTTTGACAATTCTTTATCTTCATAACTAGAATGAAGGACGTGTAAATATATGATATAGGCCAACTAAAGAGTTCATAGGAAATTGTTTTTGTTACTTTCTAAAGTCTGCCTCGGGTTATTGTACCTCGCGTGGTAATTATATATATACATGCTATGTAGGGCAATAAAGGCCAGGAAACTGTGTGCACAAGATTCAAATCTGACTTCCCTATATATGAAACGGTAATATTTCACGTCTTTATATTCTTGCAAATTCCTTTTTATGAAACCTATTGGTGATTTTATCTTGCGAATGTTAGAAATATGTACAATATTATATACGGAGCAGGCAGTTTAAATAAGCAATCAAAACCAACTACTTATTGCATTTTAATACACTGTGGTTCGCCTCGGATACTTGTTTACAGTCATATGTATTGCATAATTACTAGGTAAATATACAGTTTCTTATATAAAGATTTGATTTTTATTCATACCCATTTCATAAAAACTGTTTTTTAGTGATACCCATTTGAAAAAGATTTGAATTCCATTAGCATTATGTTCATAATGAGTTAAAAAGTTTGGTCATGTGGTTTTTGTTTGCCAACTGTTTGTAATTTTGTGTGAATGGATTTTATAAAAGTTGACTGGATTTTGTTGACTTTTAGTAGTAATGCTTAAAGGGTTATGTTTAAGATTTATAAAAATATAAAATGTTGTAAAGATTTTGGCTTTTTAAGTGAAATTTGAATGTGTGTTGGAGAGGTGATTGATGAATGAACTCAAAAGGTTTTGAAAGTTGGATGTCGTCCCGTGGTAAGAACCTTTTTTGTCGTTAATGTACCTGGATGCATGTATTTTTTCTGCATTTATTTTTCTTTTAGGATGCAGTTGGATGTCGTCCCGTGGTAAGAACCTTTTTAGTCGTTAATGTACCATACAGGAGGAAATATTGATAATACTTTTAGTTATAGTTTATCCCTGTCATTGGAGAACCTTTCATATGGTTATCAAACATATTTACAGCATGTGATTCTTCAATAACCAAATGGCTTCACAACCTTGAAGAGGACGTTGAAGAAGTACTATTTTCTCACCTTTAGCGTGAGGTACCTCATCTGTCCAAAATCTATTTTCTCACCCATTCTGTTGGTTATCATTATACCTCTGTTAATTGATATAGTTAAACCATTCTAACAGGAATAGTGTATATTTAAGAATGATGAGTAGTTACGATTGTAAAAATGTTGGCCGATTATATTGTGTTAGATCTATGTATCAATGATGATATTTTAGATACTGTTATTAGTTTACATGGTTTATAGATTCAGTTAGCTGTTTAAGTATATGTTCAGTGGTGACTTTGAAGTTGCGTTTCGTGATTTGGTTTTACAGAGGATGATGATCCTTAGTTGATTATAAAGCCTGAGATGGAGATGAACCTTTCGAGATAAATACCACCAGGAAGAGCTGCAATTTGCTGCATATATTTTTACAGGAAGTTATAAATTGTTGTGTATAAGCTGTTGTGACCCATTACTAAATAGGTTGATGATGGGTCCTTTACAGGTATATTGTAACCATTATGTATTTTTGTTGATCATTATTGTAGTTGATATGTATAAATTGTATAATTCTGAATTAAGATTTTTGTTTCTAATTGGCGGCTTTCGCTATCATTCACCAAAAATTTGTATTTTGTGCTATGATGTTCGCCGGAATATAAAGGTATTTCGTGTTTCACAAGTATATAGAAGGTCCTTAGAGTTATTCATCCGTTTTAGAGTTAGTCCCCCATATGAAAACTGCCATAATTTTAAGAAACCCGCGCTTCGCGGCGAAGCGCGGGTTACAAACCTCGTTTAAAGAAAAATTTGGGATGAAATCATAAATACACCACATTTAATTTAGGTGTACTAAATCTTATATAATATAAGATTTTGTATACTCTACCTCATAAAATATCATTATACATTACTGAAACGGTTAACGTTATGTCCACTATTTTACAGGTCAAACCGGTTGCTTGACTTTTCACTAATTCCACATCAACCTATTTAATACACATCATTTCCACATTTGATTTCACTTTCCTTTTTTCCCGCCACTTTGTATAAACCATGAGAGTACACTCTTGCATGTGTTTTCCTTGTCTATTGGTCAAAACATATCTTACAAAACATTGAATTTCCAATCTGTTTGGCATCACCCCCCCCCCCCCCCCCCCCCACACCCCCCCACCCCCCAGCAAGACGAATGCTTAAGGTTGCTGGGATTGCTTATTTAAACGACTTATATACTTACTGTGTTTCTTAATAGCAAATAATCACTTTTGATTAATGGGGCCCACAAAAAAGAAAAGAAATAAGTATAAGGTAAAATGGGTGAAAAGTCACCGGGTCAACGAAACCGGGTCAAAAAATCGAGTCAAACGGGTTAAATCTGTCACCGTGGCATAAGTAAAAGAAAAAAACAAAAAAGAATAAATGACATGAACATAACCTGTTGTTACCAGTTTCGACAATGATAATGACATTTTCCGGTAGAGTATGCAAAATGAGACATGGGAATGCTGTTACCAACTAGGCTAGCTCAGTTGGCTATCAAAGGTATCTTTAGGTATGTGAGTTCTCCACCAACCTAAAGGTTGTGGGTTCAAGCCTCGCTAGAGGCATGTGTGAAATATATTGTGAGATGTGGTATAGGTTGTGAAAAAAATTGTTGTTCTAAAAAAAGACATGGGAAAAAGTACATGGTTAATAAATGGTGTTTACCCTAAGTTTTATCTTTATCACTTACTTGTAGTAACTAAGAAACACATCTTCATGTGTAAGGCACATTTTGGTCTGAAACTCCAAACAACCCGGCATTTGGCGTAGGATTTATGCGTGTTTCAACTAGTGATCAACTCCTTAGGACTACCATATGCATACGAGTTTTGTGTCGTCTGATGTGGAACAATTGCATTATACCAAGATTTACATGTCTTGTGAAAGTTATGGTTAAAGGGAAATATTTGTGGGTAAATGGTTTCTCGGTAAAATATATTACACCAAAAAATGTTAAAGTACAGAGGATGTAGGTGAGGTCCTACATCATAACCGTTACCAGGCAGAACAAGAACGCACCATTTGTGTTTAAACCAAAACAACATAAGATTGACATGTCAATCTCATGATACAACTACCTCTATGAAAATGCGACACAACCTACGGAGAAAAAATAAATTGACTCACAAGAAATGCCAATAACCATACGAAACCATCAACTATTTTTGCTATAGGCATTTTCATGCTCAACTTCCTCGGTCGCCTGTCCTATGTCATCAAAAATCATATCATCCATATCAAAGTAGTGAACCTTTGTTTTATGAGAGAAAACTACGTTTCTTTTTGGAGAGCCCGCTTTTCTACTCGACCAAATACCAGTTTTCTTGGGAGGAGCCTCCACATTCTTCCGAGTATCATCAACCAAGTTATCCATGTGTTTCTCATTATCTTCCACAAAAACATTTTTGACTTTCTCACTATCACTATCATCCATTTTACTTCCAATATCATTAGTAGCCTTCCATGGTTCATTATTCACCTCAAAATTTTTATCTTTCTCTATAAGAGCATCAAACGAATTCTGTAACGAGACAACATTGATTTCTTGTAAATCCGACACGTCCTTACCCGTATTTTTAGGCTTCAGAGCAGATGGTTCCTTATTCTCTTTAGGTTGCGATGTAGAAGCCTCGCCATTCACATTAACCGGTTTGCTAACACGACGATAGTAATAGTTTGGCTTAGGCGTAACAACCGAACACCATCAATGTCCCTAGGTTTACTATTTTGTTTTCCTTTCCTATGCATACGAGTAACCTCCGCAAACCCATCATCTGATACCTGATTTGGAACAACAACCTTAACCTTTTTTGGACATTGGTCATCATTGTGATCAAATATTACACACGTATCACTACGAGGGGGTTGCCACTTGTCACACCCCACCAAGGCAGAAACGCGAGGCGTAACAAGATAGACATCATTACAACACATTGATGTCACTATAGAGAATAACTAAAATGCAATAAATCAAAATGTTATGATGACACCTGACACAAGAGGAGACTTGTATCGAGGTTAATCGCAACCTCAACAATACATAGTCATAAAGTATTAAATCCAAAAAAATAAACATCATAATCCAAAATATCCTAAAACAAAAGTACGAAGATAAACGAAAGATAATATGACTCCAATGCAAGATCCTAGGGTCTCGCTAGCCATGCAGTCTTACTCCTTAAACTTTGCTAAGCTCACCTGAAAATAGATACTTAAAAGCGTCAACATTACGTTGGTGAGTTTGTAAGTTTAAATTTAAAACAAAACATTTTCTATGCATCACACGATTAGGACATATATGAGTATTATATGTGCATGTAAGCATTTAGTCACCACATAATCAAATTCACACATTCAGGCGTTACCCCCGCTCCAACATCCACACAATACTTGTAGGCGTTACCCCCTATCCAATATCACAAAACACAGGTAGGCGTTACCTCCGATCCCATATCACAAAACACAGGTAGGCGTTACCTCCGATCTAATATCACAAAACACAGGTAGGCATTACCTCCGATCCAACATGCACACATACTTAGCAATATAATAACACATAATCTCCAAAACATTAAACCAATTTATCACAACACTTAAAACATTTTAAAAAAAATTAAGTACCATTTTCACCCCAAGAAAACATAAGAAAATGGGGCTACGAATACTCACCTCAAAGCCACAAAGCGCGCACAAATCCAAGCTACAAATCTACGTAACAATAATGCACGGGTTACACATGGTCAAGGCTTACAACCTTAACTATGTAACCTTCAATTGATGGATTCCTATATTCATAGACATACCCATGAGCCATCCCAATATGTTTCTACACTAAATTCATAACTTAATTATGTTTTACTTCAACATTTAAAACTTCATATTATTGTAGAAAATTGAGGTCAATTTACGATTTTTTATAAAATACTAAACGACCTCCTCTGACTTCCAAAATATTACCACATCAAGTTCAATGAGTTCTAAACCATCTGTGATTTTTCCAAAAATTCTTTTTAAGCATTACTATTTTTCAAAAATTCCCCAACACAAACTGTCCCGAATTTGACCTCATCGCACACCAAAATGTTTAATTTTTCTAAAAAATACTTAAACAACTCAGAAAATTCTAGAAAAATACTGGAGTTATTAGACACCTAAAAACCCTTGGTGTCTTAATTTCCTAATTTTTTAGAAAGGTTTGATAGGGTTTTTGACCTCACAAACATGACTCAAATCTGTCCAAAAAACTCAAATTCGACAACGAATCTTGTAAAAATATTTTGACTGACTTTCACTCATCCTTAACTCACGAGGCTTAAATGTTTGGAAAGTAGACTCTTTATAGATAATTTTAGACTCCATAAACTCTATAAAACTCATTCGTATCATCGAGTTATGACCCGATCAATCTGACCTAAAATTCTGCTCACTTACAGTTTCGGATTTAAAGCATTCTAAGCCCAACCAAACGCATATTTAAGCTACTAATTATACCCTAATCATAATTTTATGATCATACTTAATTAATTAGAGAGATTTGAAAACCTTAATTTTTCTATCAATTAAATAGTTACATAAATTAAATCAAAAGAAGATTGAATAAGAGATTATAAAAAAGCCTTTTAACTTGAAATCACACGATCTAACTTCTTAAAAAAAATTCAAAAATTTTTGATGGTCTTTTTTCGTTCTTGAATGTCGACCCAACCAAAAAATATGAGAAAAAAGTATTTTAGGGTTTGAGGGTTTATGGATATTTATACTTAGTTCTAGATAATTACTAAAAAATACTTTTCTTGTTCCCTCCTCTTTACCTTAGTCGACTCAAACATCTTTTTTTTCTTTTTTTTCCAGCCGATATATATACACACACTTTTTGTTTTTATTTTTTTTAAATTTTATATTATGTATTTACTTAAAACCTGTATTTTATTTAAAGTCTAATTACACTTTAACTTATTTACTTGCAACCTTTAATTAAAAACTTATTAACACTAAATATGAAACATTTATTTTACTTAGTATCTTTCCCAAATAATGTTATTACTCACTAATAAATAAATTATCGAACCTCGATTAACTAACTAAACTTGAACCGAAAAGTAACGACGCACACACGATTAATTATTCCAACAAAAAAAAAATATTTGCAACCACTAGAAATTATCATTTTCATATGCATCATTTTAACAAAATAAAATGACTACATCATCTATTTTTTGCATCATTCACACACATAACACAAACACACACACACACACACACACACACACACACACACACACACACACAATATATAATATATATATATATATATATATATATATAATATAATAATATATTAGTATACTATATTAAAAATTATAAAAAAATTAAATAAAATATATATATATATATATATATATATATATAACTTATAAATCTCATATGCACCCAATTTGAATCACATAACAAATAATCAGGCTAACACTACCGGTTAAACTAACTTGGTTTGGTCATGGTTGTCATAGTATCCCCCACTTTGGGAAAATACGTCCTGAAATTTAACTAATACTTCCATCAGTAACTTGCTCAACGAACAAGTGCGGATACTTAGCTTTCATGTAATCCTCATGTTCCCCTGTAAACTCAGGACCTCGTTTAGAATCTCAACGAACCTTAATGATTGGAATCTTACTACACTTTAACCTCTTAACCTTACGGTCCATAATCTCGACAGTTTTTTCAACAAAACAAAGAGTGTTGTCTACTTTGATTTCTTCTAATGGCACATGCAAATTTGCATACACCAAACACTTCTTTAAATTTAACACATGAAATCTATCGTGCATACTACTCAATTCTTGAGGCAATATTAGACGATAGGCTACATAACCAATTCTCTCAATGATTTCAAAAGGCCCTGCATACCTTGGTGCTAACTTGCCCTTCTTTCCAAAACGCACTACACCTTTCCAAGGTGACACTTTCAACAATACTTGATCACCGACTTCAAACTCTAACAGCGTACGTCTATTATCAGTATAGCTCTTTTGGCGATCTCTTGTCGCTTTGAGCCTTTCCTTAATCAAACCATTTTATCAGTAGTCTCTTGAACCATTTCTGGACCAATCAATCGACTTTCTTCGATTTTAGCCCAGAGAACAGGTGTCCTACATCTCCTTCCATATAACGTCTCAAATGGAGCATATCGAATACTCGAGTGATAATCATTGTTGTAGGAAAACTCAACTAAGGGAAGATGAGTATCCTAGCTACCTCCAAAGTCTATAACACATGCTCTCAGCATATCTGTAACAACCCACATTTCCAGGTCATTTTACGTCAATAAACTCAAATTTATTTACTTTAGACTTTTACGCGTTTGCTTTTAATTTCAACCGTTAAGTTAAATCGCATAAACCAAAAATTCACAATCAACGTAAACCGACATCAAACAAATAAAAGTTTACGTCAAGTAAGTGTTATATATTTATTACGAAGATAATTTATAATTTTCATATTTTATTTTTATACTTTACGTAAAACGTTTACATTTTGCAAAATTTAATATTTATGCATGCATGGAAACTCCATCACCTTTCTACACTTAACCAAATACCCACAATTATACCTAATACCAAAAAATTTATAAAATCCTACCCATATTCACACCCTTACCGTCCACTTTTAAATAAATACATACAAAACCAACTAACTTTGCTTTTGCTTATTATATATCAAACTTTAACCAAAGAACAAGCAATAAGCTAAGATCCATTGTATACAAGCTCAACTTTTGTCTCTTCTTTTCCCCTGGCTTGCAAATACACGACAATACACACACATGCACAAGCATGCTTGATGCTTCACATCCTAATTTGTCCTTAACATGTTA
Source organism: Tanacetum coccineum (assembly GCA_026074375.1). NCBI lineage: Eukaryota > Viridiplantae > Streptophyta > Magnoliopsida > Asterales > Asteraceae > Tanacetum > Tanacetum coccineum. The sequence goes on from BQNB010136737.1 coordinate 14,403, forward strand.
TTTTAATGTAAAAACCATGCCTTGCTTCCTAATAAAAGAGTAGAAGTCTTAACACATTCTCACAAAGCAAAAACACACATAAATCTCTTCTCTCTTTCTCTTTGTATCCAGCCATCAACATCACCAAACAAGAAATTGGGTTTTAATTTCTACAAGTATTTTACAAGTATTCAAGAGGGTTTAGGTTAGTAACAAACATTTGGGTTTGATTTAGGTTTAAATTGTGTTCATTTCATCATCTTCATTCACTCAAGGTTCATACTAAAAATCCTTATACTTTTATTCTACTTATTTACCTATAAACATCTTAATTATCAAGTTAAATCGCCACTTAGTTTTATATTTAACAAGTTTGCAAGAAAACAAGATTCATATATAAACAAGTTAATATTTACTCATGGATGAAAACAATTTATAAAACATGTTAGAATACTAGAAAATACTTATTTTGGATTATTACATAGACTAGTTGATTTGTTGAACTACTTGTTAATTTAATTATTTATAAATTAGTTCATATAAGTTTTATAAATTAATTGTTGTTCTTGATATTTTTATTTATATAAATGGAAGTGAAATGGATGGATCTAAATTAGTGGACTTTATTTGTATAAAAGATGTTGTAATGGTAAAAACTAGTGGACTTGTAGTGATAAAAAGGTAGAAAAGATCACAAAATAAAAACATATATATACATATATAAAACAGTCGGATTTAACTGTTTTGACACAAGTTTTGAGGTAACGTAAAACCTTAATAATAGGATAGTACGTCTCCTAACGATTCCGTACATATAAAGAACTCGAAAAACGGATGTAAAACGAAGAAGATATGAATTTTTAAAGTTTACCGACACAACTATTAAATTGACAGCTTTTGTAGAAATTGTATAAACCTGAGCAGTTTATAATCTGTGTTTTTGTGGGCTTTTGGTCTGAACTGGCTTAAACATAAAACTAAATTGTTGCTAGGAATGTTATTTTACTATAAAAACGTGAATTTCTAAGCCTAAAAGTGTATTAAAAGTGAGTAAATCGTCATTAAAACTAGATAACTTTTTATATAAAATTTTCTGCACTTTTTATAAAATGTACATGCTGATTGAAATAGTGATTTGTGTTTACGAGTGTTTTCGGATCCGTTTGGACTATAAAAACCTTAAGAAATAATAGTATAACATTTATATAATATTAATGCGCGTTTTAAAACTTTATATATATTATTTATGAAATTATTTAAACTATATATTTTGACACTTTAGAAATAATAAAAATAGTAGATCGAGCGTAAGTGCCAATAATTAATTTTCGAACTAATAGAATATTTTACAAGTGTATATATATTTAGGCATTAACAGAAAAAACGTAACGTAAACATTATTTCAACTTATAAACTAAAACTAAAACTATTAGGTGGTGATCTAACTTATTAAAATACCTTGTTGTTTTTATTTTCATGTACATATTTCTTATTCGACCTATATTTAATTAGGTTGCATTCCGGTTATTCGTGACGTCATTCCTTATTGATTTATTTTAAATCAATACTATCCTTTGAGGTGAGTCTCATAGCCCCTATTTTCTTGTTTTGAACTCTTTTGGGGGAGAATACATGCTCGTTTACAAAATCATTTACATGATTGATTTTAAACTCGTTTATATGCTCGTTTACAAACTCATTTACATGATTGATTTTAAACTCGTTTATATGCTCGTTTACAAACTCATTTACATGATTGATTTCAAACTCGTTTACATGCTTGTTTATTTGATAACAATGCGACTACTGTTCAAGACTTTGTGAGTTTATAGCACCGCTTTAACTATTTACAACTGTTTTACAAATCTCGGGGTGAGATACATGCTACGATTTTACATTTGAACACAAGTACAAATTACTCGTTTACGGATTGGTCTAAGTACCCTATAACCTATGATTTATAGTATGCCCTTTATCATGAACCGTTAATTACTTTGTGTAAGTACGAATGTTATGGATAGATCTATCGGGATTGACATCCCTGTCAGGTTTGACTGAGTACATATCAAACGGGTGCAGTTTCATTTGAGTCACGTTACGGGTGTCCCAGGTTATGGACCCGCATGGGCTTTTATTTTTTGATTATGGTTAACGCTTCGGTGTCATGAGCTTAGACAATAGTAAACGCATTATGTGTGACTTTGTGATGAGATGTCATTTTATACACTATTTCAGGGTTATTTAACCCCCTAAATCAAGCAAATATGCCCAGATTATGTGCTTAATCATTTGTTTTTAGGTTTTTAGCACTTGTATGTCATTTGGAGGAAATACACGTGACTTGGGCTCATCTGGAGAAGAAACAGACAAGACTACGACTCTACACCAAGTATCTTGAACAACCACGCATAGAGAGCGTGGAGACGGCGTCGCAAGTATAAAGCGACGCCGTCGTGATTTGCAAAGTGACGGCGTCAAGGATTTTGTGACAGCATCAGAACGTAGCCAAAGTAGATCTAGAATCATCGACGTGGCGACGGCGTCATGGCTTCAAAGCGACGTTGTCGCGTCACTTTTCTTATAAATACAAAACCGATTTTAGGGTTTTAAGTGTGTAACTTTGTATAACTTTTGGGAGACGAACCCTAGTTGTTCTAGTTGATTTTAGGCCGTTCTTAGAGCCTCAAAACCCTATTGTAACTGACCTTAATCCATGTTTTAATCAAGTAAGATTTTTTTATCTTTAATCATTCAATATGTCTATGTGTTGTTTGATTGATCTATGTTCTTGCTTTCTTTATAACATGCTAGGCCAAATCCTCCTTTGTATTTACTAATATTGTATGAAACTTAGATTATAGATCTTTTTAATGTTGCTTCTTGTGATGGATGTGCGCGTTAGGCTTTAAAAAACTAGCCATAAGATATTAAATTGGCATAGACGTCTAGGGAAACAGTCTTCATACTACCTTACCCCTAATATGGTTGATCCCTCTTAAGATATTTCAATTTCATTTAATATACTCTTAGGGGCCTTGTAATAGTCTTCATACTACCTTACTTGTGTGTTGCCTTAACAGAATATTAAATAGACGGCGGGTTCGTCTATTTCGTTCATGACTTAGGAAATACTTACACAGATCATCACAAGTGTAACAAATCAACAGGATTAGGAGAAGCAATCTAAGCAGTAGTACATGATTAAGTAAATACATCTTTTTATCATAAAGTTATCACCAATAGATTAGATTATATTTAGTTTAATTAGTTAAGCAAACCAACCTCTCCAACCATGATATTTACTTGCTTTTATAAAAATATAAAAATACAAAAATATAAAAGAATATTCTCTCAACCTCGTAGACCTCTGTTAGATCTTGATCGAGCCTTCCCAACCTATTCCTCTAGAGAACGATAACAACCCCCAAGTCTTGCTTATGCTACACTACAACGATTAGATACATTGCCTAGGGAGTTGTAAAACTTCGTTGAAGTCATACATCATCCGTATCTAGAAAAAAATTACTTTCAATTATGGTACAATTGTTTTTAGTCAATTGATGAGTCAGTGTCGC